>NW_021025113.1:981915-1051949 GCF_004153795.1 Camellia sinensis | reverse complement strand
TTGAATCCTCACTCTTGATGCACTTTACTTGATTAAAATCTCTTGTTTTCCTCTCCCGTATCTTAGCAAGTTTGTATACCCTCTTCAAAAGGATAGATACATCTCAGTGTGTGAAGTAATTAATCATCTGTAATATAATATCAAAACATAAAAGAACTTATTGTTCAACAATTAAAAAAGTAACTCAAGCAGTAAATTCAAACTTTAGAGATTCCTCGAGAGTATCATTGTTGTGTAGGTTTTTCCTCATGTGAATTATGATTATATAAAATAATGTAAGAAATGAAATATAATTTCATGTATAGAATCACTATAAAATTTAAATAATAAATCCATAATATAGAACTAATATTGGATATAGAATAATGAATGGGAAAATAATGTTCATTCCAAACCAAACCAAGCCTTAAGTCCCATCAAATGGGGTCGGCTACATGAATCCTTCTTCTCTACGCGGCCCTATCAAAGGCCATTTCATTAGTCAAATTAAGTAGATTCATATCTCTATTTATAACGCTAGTCAACGTTAATCTAGGCCTACGCCATCCCCTAACACTTCCATCTATCGTTACAGCATCGCATCTCTTCACTACTGCCTCTGTTGGTCTCCGTTGAATATGACCAAACCATCTCAAATGATTCTCTCTCAACTTATCTTCTATCGGTGCTACTCCTACCCATTCCCAAAACACTCATTCCTAATCTTGTCTTGTCTAGTCTTACCACACATCCACCTTAGTATCCTCATCTCAGCCACACTCATCTTATCTACATGTTGTTTCTTAGTTGCCCAACACTCCATCCCATACAACATAGCTGGGCTAATAGCCGTTCTATAAAACTTACCTTTTAGTCTAATAGGTATTCGTTTATCACACAATATCCCAGACGCACTTCTCCACTTACACCATCCCGTCTTAATTCTATGGGCCACATCTTCATCAATCTCTCTCGCTGTTGTGATAATTGACCCTAAATAATGAAAATGTTCACTCTTAGACAGTTTTTTGTTCTCAATCTTCACTTCTCCTCTACTTTCATTGTTACTGTTACTAAATTTACACTCCATGTACTCTGTCTTAGTTCTGCTTATCCAGAATCCTTTAGATTCAAGAGCTTTTCTCCAAATCTCCAACTTTGTGTTAACTCCTTCTCTAGTCTCATCCACTAACACAATATTGTCTGCAAAAAGCATACACCATGGCACGTCATCTTGAATATTTATCGTCAACTCGTCCATAACTAAAGCAAAAAGATAAGGACTTAAGGTAGATCCTTGGTGTAACCCTACAGTGATAGGAAATTCATTTGTCTCTCCAGCTGGCGATCTAATAGTGGTCACCACCCCTTCATACATGTCCCTAATCACGTCAATGTAGCCTTTTGTCACCCCTTTCTTCTCTAACACCCACCATATTATATCTCGGGGCACTCTGTCATATGCTTTCTCAAGGTCGATAAACACTATATGAATGTCTCTTTTCTTTTCTTTATACTTTTCTATTACTCTCTTCAAAAGATAGATCGCTTCCATTGTTGACCTACCAGGCATAAACCCAAATTGATTCTCTGACACGTCTGTAATGTCTCGCAATCGGCGTTCCATCACCCTCTCCCACACTTTCATTATATGACACATTAGTTTGATTCCTCTATAGTTGTTACAATTCTGGACCTTACCTTTATTCTTATAGATTGGCACTAAAATACTCTTCTTCCACTCATCTGGCATGTTCCTAGTCAACAAAATTTTGCTAAACAACCTAGTCAACCAAGCAACTCCCTTTTTACCCAAACACTTCCAAGCTTTAATAGGGATATCATCGGGTCCTAAAGCCTTATTTGATTTCATCTTCTTAAGTGCAATCTCTACTTCAAAGTTCCTAATCCTACGATAGAACTTATAGTTTTGGTTTATCGTATTACTGGCTATTTCTTCCCCTATTGTCGTACTTTCATGTTCCTCATTTAACAGTTTCTCAAAATAATTCTTCTATCTTTCCTTAATCTCATCATCCTTCAGCAATACCTTAGAATCCTCACTCTTGATGCACTTTACTTGATTAAAATCTTTTGTTTTCCTCTCCCGTATCTTAGCAAGTTTGTATACCCTCTTCTCTCCCTCCTTACTATCTAGTCTAGTGTATAGGTCATCATAAGCTTTCAACTTATTCTCTCTCACTACTTTCTTGACCTCCTTATTAGCCAATCTATAGCTCTTAAAGTTTTCCTCAGTTCTATCCTTCTGCCACTTTTTAAAGCACTCTTTTTTTGCCTTAACTACCGCTTGAACCTCTTCTCTCCACCACCAAGTTTTCCTAGAGCTGGGTCCCGTTCCTTTCGACTCTCCAAGCACTTCCCTTGAGATTCTCCTCATACAATTGGCCATCGAATTCCACATAGTGTTAGTATCACCTTCTAAGTCCCAAGTACCTTCCTTATCCATTCGATTCTTAAATATTTATATTTTATCCCCTTTTAGGTCCCATTATCTCGTCCTACGATGCCCACCATCCTTCCTAACTTGGTATTGCCCTCTAAAACATAAATCTAGTACCAAAATCCTATGTTGAGAGATCAAACTCTCTCCAGGAATCACCTTACAATCATTACATTTTAGGCAGTCCACTTTTCTCACTAAGAAGTAATCTATTTGGCTCTTAACTAATCCACTCTTAAACATTATCAAATGCTCCTCCCTCTTCTTATACATAGTATTGGCCACCACCAGGTCAGAAGCCAACGCAAAATCTAAGATTTTCTCTCCAACCTCATTTTTGTCACCAAAATTGTATCCACCATGCACCCTTTCATAACCTAGTTTATCTATACCCACATGGTCATTAAAATCTCCACCTATAACCAGGTTCTCTCCTACGGGTATCTCCTGTAAGATCTCGTCCATTTGCTCCAAAAAATCCCTCTTAGTCTGATAATCTAATCCTACTTGAGGGGCGTAAATGCTCATAATGTTCACTATATTCCCTCAATAACTAGTTTAACTAGCATAATCCTATCTCCTTTCCTAGTGACCGCCACCACACTTTCCACAAGACCCTTGGTAATTATGATTCCTACTCCATTCCTGTGTCTATCCTTACCACTATAATAAAGTTTAAAACCAGTATCCTCAATTTCCCTAGTTTTCTCTCCTGTCCACTTAGTTTCTTGTATGCAAGCTACACTAACTCTCCTCCTAATCATAACATCTATCAATTCCTCGTCCTACTAGTTAAGGTTCCTATGTTCCAAGTGGCTACCCTAAACCTATAGTCATGGACTAGCTTCTTTACCCGCGCTCATCCAGAAAAATGCAAAAATCTTTGCCCATTTTTCACCTCACCCAGGCGTCGATGCGGCGCCCTTTGCTCACTTTTCGAAACACCCGGAGGCAGGCGCAACGCGTCACTTGAGGGGAACGACCTAGCATTTAAACGATTCAAAGTAGGATTTATTTTCATAAGGGATCTGAGCAGCTTTTTTACGTGTTGGCTGTCGGCTACCTAACACACAACCCTCCTCCTTGACCCGGGCTTGGGACCGGCGGAGTTGTTAACAACCCCGGCGGAGTTAATGAATGGGAAAAAAAAAAAAGGCAATTTAACATTTTAAAAAAAATCCTAATATCCTTGAAAGAATTAAGAAGAGAAACATGAAACGTAAAATTGGTATTGGGTTTGTGAATGATCTCAAGTTACCATGAAAAATATATTAAAAAAAAATATTTGTCAAATAAAGTCCATATAAAATAAATAAAGTTAATATAATTTAAATTAGTTTTTAATTTATGTAAAATTCTATATGTAATTAAGAAAATACATACTGACGTGGCTGTTTTTAAAAAAAAAAAAAACTCTTATAATCTACCACCTAAACATAAAAAAATATTTTTTTTAATAATATATATATCTACTTACATCTTCTGAGGTTGAAATAATCAAAGCAAGCAATAAATAAATAAATAAATGAATAAATGATTATTGAAAGGTAAGATTAGCAAATCATACTTTCAACTTCTGACTTTTCGTTATCAAATTTCGCCATCTCCAATTGTGTACCAAATCTATCACTAAATTTAAATTTGATAAAAAATTTCTTCTCTTCTTACACAAACGATTTCACCAAATACGTGTCAAATCGAGAATATAAAAAATGTTGTACTAAATTAACAACGTTTAGGACCTTTTAACATTTCACTATGCGGGATTGTTAGTTTTAGACACCAGACTATCCCGTGGACAATCGATCGGACGTCCGATCAAATGTCTACCCGGTCATCCACTTACTTGTGAGGTGCTACCACAGAATAACTTTAACAAGTTGTTTTTCTTTTCTTGTGTCGTAGTTAACTAAATATTTTGTTGGACAGGCAATCTCTAGGGATGCTGAAGCAGTTTTTAGATAACATCTGACCTAGGAGATCAGTTTCTGGGTTTGCAGGGTCGGAATATCCAATTTTGTCTTCCCTTTTACTGTCACCAACACATTACCTCTTCAATTCTCATCCACAAATCCTCCACAATTCATCTTCTCTCTCTCTCTCTCTCTCTCCTGAAGGGAAGTGATGTAAATATAGGTATTAATTTGAAAACCATTGACTCACCTCTTCTTGTTCATTTTTCTTCTAAGGCCTCGTTTGGGAACAAGCTAATTTAGTAACTTTTTGACTATTTGGCTAAAATATGAGTTAAAAAAAATTAGTATGTTTGGGATAATTTTTTGATTTTTTACGAAAAGATGTGTAAAAAGTAGAGAGAAAAGAGAATCTTTGACTTTTTGGTATAGGTTGTTGGCTTTTTGGCTAATTTAGTAACTTTTTAACTTTTTGACTAAAATGGAGGGTTCCCAAACAAGGCCTAAGAAAGTTCAGAATTTTTTTTTCAAATTCTAGAAATATAGAGAAAAAGAGATGTGGGTCTGTGATGATCGATTGTACTGATATGTTTTATGTCTCTTCTTTCCTTATCTTCAAATGGGTTCTTTGAGAAACCATTGATTTCACAATTCCATATCAGCTTTTCGAAAAAATTTCGCAAGTAGAAATCGCTTCATCTGCGCCTTTGGTTGTGTTGTGAGAAATCATAACTGGCGAGAACGATGCAGTAAAGAAATCAACGCTCGAAATGCTTTCTAGAAAAATCTCAAACACTTGGTGTGCATTTCAAGTTCAGCCTATGATAAGAATAGCAGAGAGAGAATTCTCCGACTCAATCTGACGCCTCCGCCGAAATTCCCAATCCGGGTGGCATTTCTACTCTTGATCAGAGGTAGAGGGACTTAGCTGAGGCTGCTCTAAATCTAAACGCCAACAAAAACCAGGCCCGGCCTGGCCATAGGCTCAGAAGGCCATGGCTTAGGGTGGCTTAGGGCCCCTCAAAATAGGCCCAAAATAGCCGCCCCCTCCTCTTATATGTTAGTATTATATATTTGGTATGTTTTAAGTTCAAAAAAAATTTAAAATAGGCCCAAACTAACTTAATTTTTTTGACCCATTAAAAGGCCAATAGTTAAGGCCTAGCCCAACTATTTGAAAGGCCCATTTTTCTAATTCCTAACCCTATCTTCTATTAATCCAACATTCTCTACATTTGTTTGATATAACACACACCAGCAGCATAGGGACGGAGCACCAGCAAACATGTAATTTTTTTATTTATTTATTTTTTTCTATTCAATTAATTAAATATTTATCTTGTCTTTTGCACAATTAATTACTATTATAATATTAGTATTTACATCATTAAGAAGAATTTATTTAAGTTTAATAGTTCATATGACATAATTTAAAAGTTTTGTGTTTTGTTAAGTGGTGGTGCTCTTGTTTTGAATTTTGATTTAAAAAAATATTTTGATCTCAGCACAGCAAGCACACGTAATTTTTTTTTTCTATTCAATTAATTTTAAAAAAAAATTCTAAGTATTTTTTGTGATTTTAATACAAATATTTTGTCCTTTACCTTAATTTTTTTTTTCATTCAATAAAAAAAAATGTGAAGGCCCCAGAAATTTGATAGTTGATTATCGGCTTTGGGCCCCGAAAATCTCAAGACCGGGCCTGACAAAAACAACCCCAATTGGTCTTCCTCCCCTGTTTCCAGCTCTGTCAACACCAATTACCACCTTGAAAACTCTTCATTTGTCGATGCACCGCCATCTGAAACCCGTGAATCTGTCGATGAAAGGCTCGACTTCCCCTCTGTAATGATAGAGGACTCATTCATTGACTGGGAATCGGACGGGATGGCCCTGAGCAGACCTCCTTTTGAGGACGCAGGAGGAGGAGAGATTGGAGTAGAAAGAGAGAGGGTGAGAGTGGCAGATGCGATTAGGAGGTTGACATTGAAAGCTGAGAATCAAATTCAGGGCTCTCCTATGTTTTGAAAGCTGAGAACCCCCCCTAATATCATGTGTTTTGATGAAATACCGTGGCTGATATCAGATAAATGAACTAGTCATATTTATACTTAAATTTGATGAAATTTTTGATGAAATGCCCTAAGAAATTGCACCAAATGAGCCCTTCCCTCCCCCAATATCCTGTGTTTTGATGAAATACCGTGGCTGATATCAGATAAATGAACTGGCCATATTTTTACTTAAATTTGATTAAATTTTTGATGAGATGCCCTAAGAGCATCTCCAATCGTTTACCAAATTTTTCACCAAATTTGAGTTAAAAAAGACCCATTTTCTCATTTTGATACAGACTGCTCATTTTGACACAGACTGCTCCAATGGTGGGCATCAAAACAGGGGTCGACCGGTTGGTCAACCGGCCGGTCGACCGGTAAGGTATATATATATATATATATATATATATTTTACCTCTTTGAACCTTTTGACCTGTTTGAACCAAAATTTTTGTAAGGGAACCGGTGGACGACCAACCGGCTGGTCGACTAGTTGGTCTCCCCAACGGTCACGCACAGTGAAATGGTGAAAGCTGCTGCCTGTTCTCACTGTGATGAATTTTTTGGTGAATTTTCAATTTCATACCGATTTGGTGCAACCGTTGGAGCACCAAACAGTGACTTTTTCACCAAAATTCAAATTAGATGTCAAGTTTAGTGAACCATTGGAGATTGTCTAAGAAATTGCACCAAATGAGCCCTTTTCTCCGTTTGACAGTTAGATTAAAATCAACTTATTAACTTACAAATAAGTCACAAGATTAAAATAAACAAATAAAAAAATTGTTTATAGTTGTATTCTTCTGATGGGCGCTTATCCTCGTTTGAAAACATATTATTTTAGTAATTTTTTAATTTTTTAGCTAAAATATGAGGTAAAAAAATTAGTATTTTTGGAATGACCTTTTGATTTTTTATTAAAAAAAATGTGCAAAAAATAGAAAGAAAATATAATCTTTGATTTTTAGTATAGGTGGTTGACTTTTTAATTTTTTTAATGACTTTTTGACTTTTAAACTAAAATATTAAGTTGTCAAATGAGACCTTAATCTACTTATAAATTGCAACAAACATACATACTATCCTCAGTAGGACTATTATGAATCAAGTTACTCGAACTAGATTGGTGTTCCTTTTGTTAAAAATTGATTGGAGATTGACTTGTATCGTAAATAAATCAATCTTTAATCCATTTTAAAATTCGTTAATTTATCATACCAAACATATAAATGACTTATTGCTCAACTAAAAAAAACTCATGATTATTAAAAATTAAACTACTTGAATTAAGCTCGTTGTCAGTTTGATTAAATTCTATTTGAGATCAATATGAAAGATAAACAAGTCAAATAACCAAACCTAAACTATCTACTACTTGGTTTGACTCAATTTATTTACGACACTAGTACTCGAGGTCATGGGGAAAGAGAAGAGATAATATCTAAAGCCAGCTAACTCCAATCTGCAACACCAAACATGAATATATGATCTCTCTTGCTTCACATATAATCTCTAATGCTGCAAAGTGACCTGAATCCAATTATCCAATAGTAGGCTCTACAATCAACAGACATAGTCTGCAGCCAAGGATTGAACAATCTTAATTGGCAACTCACAATATGGCCTTTCCAGTTTATAACCAATTAACAGTTCAAATTTTTTTGAGCATTCAAACAAGTAACATTCAGAAGTTCAATATATAATCACAGTAGCATTCAAATTTGTGATACATCACTTTACATACAGTGTGTCTGCAATGCGTGAGATAGAGAACTTAGAGAACTTGGTTGCACGAAGTGGGGGCAGGAAGTGGGAAAGCCAGGGCGTATATAAGTTCTCACGATTGGAAGTGCATATGAAAACGTGTATAAACTATATATATCATAACAATTATTTTTTCTGCTTAGTTGTAACATATGAATTAAAAATATGAATAAATATTAGAGATTGATTATATCAACTACAAATAATCACTATTAAGTATATTAAATATTAGGTAAAAAGGAAGTACTAAATAAGTTTGAGTAAATTTTCTTTTGTTTTTTGAAATTTGTATATTTGAGAGGCTGTCTCAATTGAGAGTGAATTTCTTCCTTGACATAAATGAGTTTGTTAGAAGTTGGTTATTTAGAAATGCGGAATCAAGTTCTTAAGAAAGGTCATCCAAGTAGGAGTTTCCTGCTACTATGTGCGCTAGAGACACAGAGAGAAACCGGAAAAGTGAGGGAGCTCTTAAGCAGTTGACAACTACATAGCCATGTTAGAGTAGAAGTTTGTTCCTCCCTGAAGTTGATACATGGAGCCAAGTCTCCAGCAATAAAAGGATGATCATAAACACAATTTGAAGCCATAGCAAAACACTGGCTCTTCCTTTAATTCCTGTGCTTCATCAGCAACTAAAATAAAAGATCAAGAAATAGAAGACAGTTATTTTTCACAGTGCCCGCAACTACATATCAAGCGTCACCAATCATCAATGCATTGAAACTAATATCAATCTCAAAAAATTATTGCTGCAACAAAATCACAGCAACATGAAAGGCCTGTTAAATAATTTCTGCAACAACTACCAATAACACACAAGATTTACAAGTCATCAAGTATCACTCTTGTATGACACCGTAACAACACACAAGATTTACAAGCCATCAAGTATCACTCTTGTATGACACCGTATATATACCGTCCCTTCTCTCAGGACGCAAGTCTGGAAATGCACCCTGAGTTCTCATTCCATGACTGCTTGCTTCTCGCATATCCTGCACATTCAAAAACAATTTTGCTACATACAAAGTTGAGCCCTAATATAAACTTTTTTTTGTTTCCTCATTTGTCTATAGCCTGATGTTTCACGGGGGATTTAAATGGTTCTCTTCCAATAATCTTCCGAGTATTTGAACCCCTCTGCAGCTAAAAACATAAGTAATATTTCATGACTTCTATCTCCCTGTTTTTCCAAAGTGATGCTTCAAACTAAAATCAAATTGAAGTAATACACAATAATTCCAGTCTTGACATCCCATGGTAACCCTAATAAATGGTGAACCCTCTCCAGCATATATACTCACAAGTTACAAAACAATTTTGTGAGCTAGATATGATTTCCATGAAATTCCCAACTTCTTAACAAATACAATTTCATAGCCTTCAAATTCTTCAAACATTCTTGCCTAGAGCCTAATTGATATCCTCAACAATCTCGCTTGTCTTGGTCGCAACAGCCTTCCCTGCCACCTCATGCTACAAAGGTATGTTGTTTAACAGCCCCTTCCCGGTAGGAGCAAGTTTCTATCACTAGTTGTCCATCCAACATAGGGAGACAAATAAATAACATGTATAACTGTACTGCCATTTTACGTTTGAAAATCTAAATTTGTCATACAGTGGTCAATCTATTCATATTCTAAGTCTTTACTAGTATATAAACATTGGCACAGGATGCTCTATACCCAAAGCTCAAAGGCACATGAGCTAATTTATAATTGACTCTGTGGTTGTGAGTGAGGTGACAAGGGACAGGCGCCTTTTCTTTAGGACAGGGGATCCCAGCCCATAAACATTGATGGTAAATACTTGACACATTTTATCACTATTAAATGCGCACATAAATAAACTAACCATGCTTCAATTACTGAGGGAAAATGATGATAAACATGCACTAGTTCGTATTATATTATGCTTTCATAATTTGTATCAGATGAGAAAAATTGGAAAAGAAAAAAGCTTATTAACGCATTAAGTACAAAAATTTCACAGCCCAAAAACTGTTTCAAATCAACCATGAAGTTGAGTGAGTATTTTATATCCATGCAAAGAGATATACTACATTCAATTTTCGCATTTGATAATTATGATAATAAAATAAAACTAAATTAGTTTAGTATCATATACATATGTAAGCTTATATTGAAAATTCAAGACCTCATCTGTTTAGTTTTCCTTAATGATATTCATCCACCCCGAAAGAGAACAAATCTTCACAAATTTACAAGATAGTGGCAGTTGTAAACAATAGTTGCACATGCAAAGGAATCAATGCAATAAAATAAGAAAGCAAAAAATTATCAATGAAGGAGGTCCAGAGGCAAACAAATAATCAAAAGAGAGTTTGATTGATGACAAGATAAATTGATGTCAATAAAATTTCAAATCAAAATAAAGAAACCTTGCTACCTAGTCTGTTTGGTTTAGTTTTTGAATTTTTTATTTTTAATGTTTTTTTCTTTGTCTATAGTAAACCTTTTCATATTTTTGTCTTTTTTTTTTTTTTATAACTTTTTTAGGTGCATCTAATAAAATACTTATAAAAAACAGGTTCAGAAAAAAAAAAAAAAAAAAAAACACCAGGAAATGTGACAATT
Organism: Camellia sinensis; assembly: GCF_004153795.1. Classification (NCBI taxonomy): domain Eukaryota; kingdom Viridiplantae; phylum Streptophyta; class Magnoliopsida; order Ericales; family Theaceae; genus Camellia; species Camellia sinensis. The sequence continues at coordinate 1,041,178 of NW_021025113.1, read as the reverse complement.
TTTTTGTTTTTTGTCTTTAGTGAGCTGTTTGTAGATTTCTTCACAAATATTTACATTTTAAATGCATCTAAAAATTAAAACAATTTGACTAAAATATGAAAAAAGCTCACTGTGGAGAAACAAAAAAAAAATCAAATAATGTAGAGATCAAAACAATAAGCAATCAAGGTTATATTTATTATTGTTACCATCAATGGAGCCTATATGGACAATAGCAATGTAACAAGCTTCCAAACAAAAAAAAAATTCTTTCACCAGCAAAAGAATAAACTTGCATTTGGGTTTTTCTCATTTCTGAAAAATTCATTTAAAGAAAATGAACTGGCCCCGCAAGCCAATGTTACTAGCAAGTGGGTAGCTTGTACATAGAGGAATGAGATCAGAGAGGAGAAATTTCAAACCTCATAACCATCTGCCAAAACCAAACAGAAGAGAACATTAGCATGCCTCTGATCAAAGTTTACCCCCATAACTTGCATAAGTTGCATGAACAACCAATCAAAACATAAATGCAAGACCAAAAACTATTGTGTAACATGAACAAGTTTGATCATCTGTTAAGATATCAACAAAAAGCCACATAAACACCAATAATCAGAAATAAATGTCATTTTCCCTGTAATTGTAGTGCTGTATAATTTAAGGGTACATTCACAAATTAGAGAACAAGCCGTAGCTTACTTGTAGTCAGCACTTGCATCAGTTTCCCCACAAACTGTAGTTATGCCTCCACTGCATTAACAGTTCACATTGCAGAGTCTTGGTCTTGAATGAAAACTAGTTGGATGATAGACTCACAGTTCATTCACCGAACTATTCTTCCCAATCAATAGATACAACCTCCCAATGACCTTGGAGCTCAGCTGCAATTTCGAAGCAGAAGTTGGCATGACATGCAAAGCAATGATCATTAATACACATGATATCATTATAACCTCCTGCCCCAACTCTTTGCAGTGATTCATTCTACAACTGTTGTTTGAGTTCATCTTAATGCAATCCTTGGAGTGAAAGTCCATTCAATAGAGGGTTTCATAATGTTTTTCTTCAGAATGTAACAGGAATATTTAGAATATTATCTCTTGAGAAGCTATCATATTGATAACAAATAAGACCTCAGCTAATGCTGGCCTCATTGTCAATTCTTTGTTACTGTTTACGAAGCAAAGATCCCCACAACCTTCAAAAAATTCAGTAGTCCATACTGAAATTCCATAATGCTGTGTTTAGATCAGGAATTTGGATAGGAATTTGCAAAGGAAGAAAGAAAAGTAAGGGAGATGTGAATGAAATATGAAACACAGCCTAAATGCAAACTACAATAATTGTCTGAATATTTTCAGTATTGCAGATCAGATAACCAAGGAATTCACAAGTAACTTTAGAAATATATCACTACCTTAAATGCTCTATACTATATTACTACTTCGAAAAGCAGTCCAGGTACATGGCCAACTCCCATAATGCAAAAGTTGCATGAACCAATTGATTTTTTATTTACATATATATATATATATATAGAGAGAGAGAGAGAGAGAGATGTTCACAAGGACTACAAAAGTTTCAAAATATACAAGTTCAATGATCTCTTAAGATGTCAAAAAACAACTATTAATAACAATAATCAGCTTAATTGACAAAGAGGTGGAACCACAGAGGTAGATGTCACAGAAAATCAGCAAACAAAAGATGGTTTGGATCATTGAATTATCAATGATTCAGAAAAAAAGAATTTCAACTGCACTGAAGTTAACTTTTAAGACTGCAAATTGTACCCCAACAAGCATTGCCTATGTCTAGCACATTCTACAAAGTTTCAGTCTTACATAATAACAAGCTCGATGATAGGGAAACACTATCACCTAATGTTTACCCACCTTCCGAAGCAATAAATAGAATCTCTCAGAATCTGGAGCGCTCTGGTACAAGCATAAACTGGAAAAACATGTAAAATAGTTATCCAAGCAGTACTCTTGTAAACCTCCTGCACCAACTCTTCTTAAGAGGAAGCCCCAGAACTCACCAAGTTCAGTGTCACAAATTCCATGGAGGAAAGGTTCATATTGAACCATGGGACTCATAATATTTTCCTTCAAAAAGCACCAAGAATGTTGACTTATTTCCAATGTTGACTATAAGGCTTATTTGGTTCACTGGACTGAGCGGGAATGGAATGGAATAATCATTCTTTAGGGGCTCATATGGAATGAATGGTGAATGATGATTCCATTTGTAATGCATTTTGTTACTATTTTGTTAGTCAACCAAACATGGAAATGAACATTTTGATGGAATGATCATTTATTCCGTTTCATTCCAATGAACCAAATAAACCTAACATTAATTAAAAATTGTCACCCTGGGTGCACTGGCCACCTCTTCAATTCTTGTGATTGATTAAAAGTAATTCAAAAAATTTGGTAAGCCATACCGGAATCTATAAAGCTTAGTGACAAGTGACTATTATTATGTCCCATTTTAAAGCTCAGAGAGCCAGTGAACTCACATGAGAAAATATGAAATGAATGGTGAAGCTAAATGTTCCATGGCATGTTAATACCTCAGAAAGCAGTCATGGAGACTTGCTTTTGCTCAGGATTACATTGAGCATTATCCATGTCAGTCATTCCAATCCTTCAAAAAGGTTGTCAGCAGTCAAAAGAACAATGTACAGCTTCTTCACATATTTCAGTCAATTCAATTTTGCAATCTAAAGCCAAAAAATTAGACCTTCCAGTTAGAAACTGTAACGAACAATGTTCAGCTTCCTCACATACTTAAGTCAATTTTTCTTTTCCTCATGTATCATTACAAAAGTGGATGAAAACATTAGCAGATTCATCATATGATAGGGGGGTACAAGCCCCAATCCAAAGATCAAGCTATATCTTCAAATCACTAGGAGATTCCACACACCAGTGTCTCCCAACTGGAGCTATTCATTGCACTAGTGCACATGAAAAAAAAAAATGGTTAAAAACAGTGATCAAAGACACTGACTAGTATCATCACCAATAATTCAATTAGCACAGAATAAACTATGTTTATGTTGTGCATCATGAAATCAATATTAATATATACAATGAATTAAAAAGTGTTGGAAGTGCAGGATTTACAGTAAAACAATAAAATTAGAGCATCCAAAATTTTAGAAGCACATAAACAAGCTGTGTTAAAAAAATTTGCGAATTTCTTTTCATTTTCACTAGATTGGTCTCCATACAAGTAAAATACTTGGGGTGAAATTCCCCAATAGTTATATCAAATGACACTAGAACATCAAAATTCTTCCCCTGTTACATTAATTACCAATAAAGCTTCCACTTTTCGAAGCAAAACTTAAATAGCCTAAATATATAGTAATATGTTAGGTACCCAAATCAAACATGATCAGTCAAACTACCTCTGGCTTCCCAGGCCCTGCTTGTTCTTCATCGTGACGCCGAGTTCACCGGCAATTATAACAGTGGTTGCCATGCCAAGAAACATCCCATGCTCTACAACACCCGGGTGCCTCAAGATTGCATCACTAGCAGCATTCAAATCTCCAATATCTTTCTTGAAATACAAATCAATAATATAATTCTTGTTATCAGTCACAAATGGTTTACAATTTTCACCAAAAGTCCTAAGCTTTGCAACGCAACCCGCCTCCTCGAACAACAATTGAAGCCTGTGAGCCGTGAATTTCCAACAAAAAGGCACAATCTCAACCGGCATAGCCAACCCACTACCCCCCAAATGCTCAACAAGCTTCGATTCATCAACAATCACAACAAATTTCTTGCAAGCACCTTCAATCATCTTCTCTCTCAGCAAAGACCCACCTCGTCCTTTGACCAAATTCATGTAAGGATCGACCTCATCAGCACCATCGATTGCTAGATCGACAACAGGGTGAGAATCGAGGTCAGAAAGCGGAATTCCAACAGACACAGCTTGTTCATGAGTCATCTTCGAAGTGGGTATTCCAACAATGTTGTTGAGCTTGCCTAGGCGCAAAAGCTCGCCGATTCGATCCACGGCGTGCTTGGCAGTTGAGCCAGTTCCCAAACCCAAAACCATGCCCGATTCGACGAACTCAACGGCCTTGTAAGCAGCGATCTTCTTGAGCTCGTCCTGCGTTAGAATCACCGGCGATGGCTTTGACACCATGATAGCTGACTCCACTGTTGGCTTGTCAGACACAATAAAATGAGGGAAAGCAATAGCCATATTTCAATCAACCAAAATCAATGAATCAATCAACCAAAATCAATGAAACAATCAACCAAAACGAAAATATACAAAAGGAATCGAAATTAATGGTGGGCTGTTTCAATTCAAGGCTTTGGATTAGAAGAGACCCAAAATCATAGTAAAGGAGAGAATCGGGACAGAACCCAGAAATCTTGGATTTGGAGAGAGAGAGAGAATCGAAGAAGATATGGTCAGAGATATTAGGCTGTTTGTGTGGTGGTGAGAGGGAGAGAGAGTTGATTTGGGTTTCTTAAAGTGATTGGAATGGACTGGAATGGAATGGAATGGGTGGTGCGTGGAAGCTAGGGTTTTGGATGCATAGATTTATAGAGAAAGGGTTTGAGAGGATCAGAAAATGCGGGAGATGCGAAGGTTCAGAGAGAGAGAGAGAGAGAGAGGGGGAGGGGTTGGAATTTAAATTTGGTAAAATTGTGTGGGTAGGAATTGAGATTACCCGAACCAATAGTTTGAATCATATCCGGAGGACTTGTCCTACACGCATAACCTACACTTTTCCTCCCACCTTGTGTTTGGCATTTGGTCTTGGATTATTTTAGTCGAAAATAAATAAATAAATAAAATAAGTTTAAAAAAAATTAATAAAATAAAACATCATATTTAAATTATATATCATTTTATTTTTTTATAAAAATCAAAAATATTAAAAAATTCATCTCAAATGAGAATTTTTAACCTTAGGCTATTTTTAGTAATTTTTTGACTTTTTACGAAAAGATGAGCAGGAAATTAAAAAGCGAGATGCAATAACTTATAGGTTTCATTTGGGAAGAATGGGTTGGATGAGTTTGGGGCTATTTTAGTCATAAAAAGATAAATAGATTTTTTAGTCTGATAAGATAAAATATCACATCCAACTTATAATCATTACATTCTTTCTATCACAAAAGTCAAAAAAAAATCAAAAAGTTCTTCCCAAACAAAGCTTTTTAACCCCAGGCTAAAATAGTCAAAAAACTAACCCACTTCTCAAACGAACCCAAAGTGATTTTTTAACTTTTTAACTAAAATATATAGTTGACAAATAAGACCTAAAATAACCAAAAAAATCAAAAAACTAAAAAGCTAACTCACCGAGAGCTTCTATCTACACACACCAAATCCCCTCTATACATACACTTAATGATATTTAATTTTATTACAATTTTATCCCTAAGTGAAATTACTATTTTAGACATCATTGTTGATTCAAAACATCTCAATGCACATATCCATCTAGAGTTCACATCTGTTGCATCGTGCACACATCCAGCCAATTCAAAACGTCTCCAAGTTTGTAGCTTCATTGAGCTATAAATGAAAGCAGAGTATTCACTCATTCCTAGCTTCTTCCAAGTTCGTAGCTTCTTCCATTAAGCTCCAAGTTCGTAGCTTCTCAATACACTCATTCATCAACCTTCCTCATTCGTAGGGGAAAACATCATTGTTATGGAGGATTTGTCTTCTGAAAATCAGCAAATAAGTGTTTATGAGAAACATAACGAAGGAAATGTGAGTTTTTTTTTTTTTCTAGCGTTGTTCGGATAACCAGAGTCGAATTGTATTATTTGGTTCGGAAATCTACTACCGAAATAAGTATTTATTTTCAGAAGTTGTTGTTCGAACAAAGTAATTAATTTCGAAAGTTGTTGTTCGAACAAAGTATTTAAATTTGGAAGTTGTTGTCCGAACAAAGTTAACTTTTACAACATTCAACTTCCGAAATTTTAAAATAAATTCAGACAACTACTTCCGAATGAAGTAAAAAAAAAAAAAATTCATTTTATATTCCAAATTTGCAAACTGCGTACCAAATTTATAGTTTCGAATTGCAAATTAATCTTTATAATGCCATTAAAAATTTGTAATGTTATACAAAACATGTAGGAATATGTGTCAACTCAAGGAAGTCAGGTTTGCACGGATTTTGTGTTAGATTGCACTACTCAATTCACAACTGAACAGGTTCACTCTACGAAATTATAATGATTATGTTTCGAATTGCTCACCAAATGTAAATGTTTGATAATATTTATTTGACTGTGTAGGTATTCAAAAGTAAGGATGAATTGCTCAACTGGGTACGTGAAGTTGGAAAGAGAAATGGTTTGGTCATTGTAATCAAAACATCAGACTATGGTGGAGGAAAAAAAAGACCCAGGCTGTATCTTGCTTGTGAGAGGAGTGGCCAATATAGAGCAACAAAGAAGTTAAAACATGATGGCAACAATACATCAAGAATAACCGGTACGAAGAAGTGTGGTTGTCCTTTTGATATAAGGGCTCACAGGTTTACCACATGATGAATGGACATTGACCATAGTATGCGGATTGCATAATCATCCACCTGCGGTGCACCTTGAGGGACATTCATATGCGGGGAGGCTATCAAAGGATAAGAAATCATTGTTAACGGATATGTCAAAGAGCATGGTTCGGCTAAAAGAAATCCTAGTAACCTTGAAACAGCGAGATGCCCTCAATATAAGCACACTTAAAACCATTTACAATGTACACCATCGAAACAGGGTGGTACAGAGAGCTGGAAGATCACAGATGCAACACTTATTGGGTGAATTGGCCAAGTATAATTACATTAAGCGCCATCGGTCTGAAGATTCCACGATGACTGTGACAAACTTGTTTTGGGCACATCCTACCAATTTGGACTTATTTTGGTCTTTCCCACGTATATTAATTATGGATTGCACATATAAAACCAACAGATATCGTCTTCCTCTTCTTGAAATTGTGGAAGTGACTTCAACTGAAATGACATTCTCTGTAGCTTTCGCATACTTACAGTATGAGAGGGTCGATAACTATGCGTGGGTGTTAACTACATTGCGTGATGTCATGGATGGTTTTGTTGTGCCAACAATTATTGTTACTGACAGAGAGCTAGCCTTGATGAATGCCATACAGAAGATATTCCCGAATGGCAGACATTTATTATGTCGTTGGCATATCAGTAAGAATGTATTGACCAAATGCAAGAAAATGTTTGAGACACAGCAGAAATGGGAGAAGTTCAACCATGAGTGGAACTCTTTAGTGTATTCATCTTCTGAAATTCAATACGATGAGCGTCTTAAATCATTACTTAAGGAATTCAGTAGTTATCCTGATGCAGTTAAATACTTCATGGATACTTGGTTGGTTCCTTACAAGGACAAATTTGTAGCGGCATGCACAAACACGTGTATGCATTGTGGCAATGTTACAACGAACCGGTAAGATTACTTTTCTTCAATATGTTATTAATAAATGCCATGTACTTGATTTTAATTTGACTTACATTGAATTGAACAGGACTGAGAGTGCACATGTAAAACTTAAAAGACAATTGGGTTCATGTCAAGTCTCATTTCAGGCGTCATTTGAGAAAATACACAGTCTGCTTGAATTGCAACACACTGATATCAAGGCTTCATTTGAGAAAAGTCTAATTGTTGTGCAACATCAATTTAAACCTTCTCAGTTCAAGGAGCTGCGAGGTAATGTGTCTATCTCTGCATTGGAGTATTTGCTTGTAGAGAGTAAGAGAGCCAATTCCATTGGTATTGATGTTGAAGCTTGTGGATGCGTCCTTCGCCACACTCATGGTTTACCTTGTGCCCATGAGATTGCTGACTACATCAGACAAGATCGTCCTATACCACTTGCTACCATACACTCATAGTGGAGGCAATTTCATATCTCCATATGCAAGAAAGAAGAGGAAACGGGGGTGAGTTGTCATGCAGGAGTAGAGTTGTTTGTGAACAAGTTTAATAAAAGTGATAGAACCATGCGGTTGGAGCTTTTGAAGAAGTTGAAAGAGATTGTATATCCGGGAAGCACTTTTCTTGTTAAGCCGGAGGTGAAACCCAAAACACGTCCTCGGGATTATAAGAATATCAATGTTTCTATCCATTGTGACCTGTGTGCATTTGAGTTGGTGCAATCTGGACATGATTCCTTCTCACCTGGGGATACTCAAATCACTACATTAGCTTCTACTCTGCAAACCAAGAAGAAGCGACCTGTTAAGGGAAAGGAGAAAGTGAATCCGAAAGGGAAGGTATACATTACTAGAACAGTGAAACCTGGTGCATATGTTGATGCTTTCCCTTCTGGGTTGAAACCATACATTAAGTTTGTCAAGGATGTAGCTGCAGATGGGAATTATGGTTTCAGGGCTATAGTTGCTTCAATTGGTCATACAGAAGATGATTGGGCTCAGGTTAGGTGTGATCTGTTGGGTGAGTTGCACACACAAAGAGGAATACATTACACTTTATGAGTCCTACGAAAGGTTTGAAGAATTGACAAGCATATTGTCATACTTTGAAGACAGTCCTAAATACTCACATTGGATGACTATGCCAGACATGGGGCATCTTGTTACATTGTGCTACAATCTTGTGTTATACCACTTGTCATTACAGCAATGTCTCACCTTTTTACCTATTAGAATAGTGCCAGTACCTCAACTTGATAGACGTGAGATTGCCATTGGGTTTGTCAACAGAAATCATTTCGTCCAGGTATAACAGAAACTTATAAATTGGGTTTGTGCATGTACAAGAAGTTATGAGGTATGACCACTAACTCAATTGATATTTGGTGCAGGTTTTGTTGCAGCCAGGCCATCCAGTTCCTCCTATAGCCACTAATTGGCGAAAATACCGTAACCCTTGCGCTGTCGACTGGGATGATGCATATGTGTGTCGCATTCAACATTTCAAGGACATTATTCATGATAATGTAGCTACTCGAGAGACATTTGATGTTGTTGATGTCGCATGACACATGTATGCATCTGACAATGTTAGAATTATGGAAGAAATTAACGGATGTGTTTTTGATGTTGATGTGTTCTGTTTTGCAATCTGGATTGAATGTTATCAACCATTGTTACCATTCCATTGTAATAAGAAAATATTATTTACAAAATCAATGACCATTGTTACCATTCCATTCTAATAATAAAATGTCATTATAATACCATTGTTGCAATTCCATTCTAATAAGAAAATATTAACCACTATTACCATTACAACAATATCATCTTACAAAAAACACCAAAAAAATTTTATCCACTAACAAATAACATGTCACGAATCAGCTGTATGCCTACGTCTAGGCCTACGACTGTATGTCAATGTCGAAGATGGAAAGCGACCTCCAGTATAAATAAGTCCAGCAGAACTAGGTCGAGCTTCGTCAATGTACTGATCTTCAAGGACATGCGTCATACTCTCGATAGCCTGGTAAAGTCGATAAGGATGTCGAATCCCCTTCTCATAACCAGCGTCAATAATAGGATGTGAAATCTGCAGTGCATGTGCAATATGCTGCATTTGAAAACATTTTAGGGAACATATTAGAAAATAAAAAGTAAGTTACAAATGTATAAGAGAGGATAATATATTACATCGGCATGTTGGCTGAAATCCTGATGGTCATGGACACGCAGTTCATCAGTGTGCTCAACATATAGGTGCGTGATATTCTTATACCAATCCATGTAACCCGGTACACATTCCCAAGGCTGACGAACTGGTGTGCTCCTCCGTTGCTCAGATAACACGTGGTTATCCCAAGCCTCCCAGATCCTATCCAAGTATCTATATATGACTGTATATCGTGCAGATATGTTGCCTCGAGCACCACGACTAAGAGCTAGCGGTGCATCTGGGATGGTTTGAACCCTGCCAAACTGCCTCAGAACTCTATTTGGATGATAGGGTTCGACAACGTCTAAGCACTTTAAGCATCCATGGTAGAACGTAACCGGGCTACATGGATGTCGATCTCTGCAGCTGTGGTATGGATCCCAAATAACTTGTAAACGTAAAGTGTTTTTGAATTAAAGTATATAAAGGGTAAGATAAATGGAAAGTGTTAAAATTATCTCAGGATGAGTAAACTTACATCAACAGCTACCAAACTGTTAAGCTCGGCTCGAAAAGATTTCAAATGATCAATGGAGGAACTCGCATCTCTCCTAGATGCCCAATGGTACACGTGTGGCATGTCTTCATTGTAGCCCATGTTCTGGTGAGGTCGAAATGCTCGGAAGTGCTCATAAATCCACGCCTCCAAAAGAGTCATATAACCACCCATCTACTTAATCCCGAACCGGCTAGCATACCCCAACTGTCTACATAAAAATGCTAATGCAGCAGCACCCCAGGCGTAAGTATGAATGGATCCCAAATCCATCAATAAGCCAAGGTAAACAACAGGAACCCTGCAGCCACTCTTGTCACTGAAGAGTGTACATCCCAACAGAAACAATAAATAAGCTTTAGCAACGCACTGTATAGCCTCCTCGGGGTCTGAATCTGTGACACCAGCAAACTGATTTCGTAACCACTCAAGCCTGACTAAATTGCCACCAACAGTAGAAACCTCTTCATACGCTGCACGTTCAGTAATCCCCAAGCCATAAACGAGTAGTGTAACTCCATGATGATCTGTCACATCTGGTACGCTAACTGATTTGCCTACAATGGGAAGGCCAAGAATAGTGCCAACATCATCCAAGGTCAAGGTCATCTCACCAACTGTCATGTGAAATGTGTTCGTTTCAGGTTGCCATCTCTCAATAAAACTGGAGATTAGAAGCTTGTTAACGAACCGATAAGTGCAACGAGCTAACTGTTGCAGCCTAGACTGCTCAATAATGGCTTTGAATCTGGTGTTGTTGTCTACTGACCACCATGGCCATGCAAGGATCTTCGAAGAGTGATTATGACACTTTAGGGGCCCTCGTTCCTATAACACAAATAATATCTCATTAGAAACTACCATACAACACACACAGGAAAAAAAAAATTCATATGCAAATGAATTTCACTTCTATTCAGGAATGTTTACCTCCCCGTGCCAAATAGCTACAGCGACATGACTATTGAAACTTCGTAGTATTAATGGATCAGTCGGTCCACCTGGAAAAGCATGAGTAAGGTCCTCTTCCTGGACAGGAGGAGAATCAGGTAAAGAGGCATCCTCTATAGCAATGTCAGGCATATCATAACCTTGAACTCGTCTTTGGCTTCGGCTCCGACTTTGACTGGCACTGGAGATATCATATTCTACCGAAACTGGATAACGACCTCGACCACGACCTTGGCCTCGTCCTCGCTCACACCCTCGTCCCCGTTCATGGTCTACATCCAATTCACGACGTTGTCTATTTGAAGCAGTAGGTGGGACACGTTGTTGACATTCAGAATCCATATTATCTGCAAAAAATAATAAGTGTGTGTAATGAGTGTGTGTAAATAAAGAATGGCCATGCAAACAAGTGTGTGTAAATAAAGAGAGTGTGTGTAAAATTAATGAGAGTGTGTGTAAAATTATAATAAGTGTGTGTAATGAGTGTGTGTAATGAGAGTGTGTGTAAAATTATAATAAGTGTGTGTAAATAAAGAACAGTCATGCAAACAACAACATACATGGCCATGGTGGGGAAATCATAATAAGTGTTTATTCAAGTGAAATTATTAATAAGTGTGTGTAAATTATAATAAGTGTGTTTATTAAGTGTGTGTAAAGAGGGGAATGGGGATGTGGAAATATAAGCTCCCTTCAAACAACAATATACAACAAAAGGGGGAAAAAAAAAAAAACTTGTTCGGAAGTTCACAACCGAAAATACATATTATGTTCGGAAGTTGAAATCCAAAACACAAACATAATTTCAGAAGTTGAGTGTTGTCCAAATTCAAATTTTTCGGAAGTTGACTATCGAAATAATGAAACATTTTCGGAAATCTACTGATGAAATTATTGATTATTTTCGGATTTCTACGTCCGAACAAATTGTTATATTTCGGAAAACCAGTTTCGAACGACGGTTACAAATGAAAAACTCTACATTAGAAATGAAAAACTCTACATTACAAATGAACATGGGGTATGCTAGCCGTTGGGAACTATTTGGCAAATGAAAAAAATTAAAGATTGGTGAAAAAAGTTACCCAAACTGTGTGAAGCAAGGAGCTATTAGCACCGTTAGGAGAGCAATGTGAGAGATACAGCGCAGCTTCAATGAGTGTATTTGCACCGTTGGGAGAGCAATGTGAGAGATGCAACTTCAATGGGTGTGCATCGTCGGGAGAGCTGCGTTTGAGGGTATGTGTGTGTGTGTGTGTGTGAGGGTAGATGTGGAATCAAATGTGTGTGCAGTGAGTAAAAGAATTAGGAATGATTTTTTTTGGTGTGTGTAGTGAGAAGGATGTACAAAGAGGATATTTGGTGTGTGTAGATAGAAGCTCCCTAACTCACCTGGCAAAAACTTATTTGGAATGACTTATGTAACCCACTTTTTTATCTTTTTAATTTTTTTGAGTTATATTATTTTTCTATTTTTTATACATTTTTATACATTTTTTTATAAAAAAAAATTATAAAATATATCTATTTACATCATTCTAAATAATTCTTAATTTGATTTTTTTTATTTTGGCCTTTAAAATTTTGGATAAATTGTCAAATTTTTAATTTAATAAGTCATTTCATTTATTTAATTTTCTTGATGTTTCCAATTTTTTAAGGTATCACAAATTAATACTAATTAGATATAATATTAGGTAAGAACATGTTAAATGGTAGAATCTACTTGTATTTCTTATATCTTAATTAATATGTTAATTGATACACTAATTAGTATTTCTAATATTACTCAAAATGTTTTCCCAAGAAAGTTAGGGTGACTAGTAATTGTAGGAAGGAGTAACAATATTAATCAGCCTGTTTAGTTTGAGCTTTTTGAATTCACTTTTTGGAAAATTATTTTTTTTTTATTTTTTGTATGTTTTATTTTCATTGAATTTTTTTAATATTTTAAGTAATTTTTTCAATTTTTAGATACACCCAACATAAATACATTTAAAAAGTATAACATTTGTGAAAAACCAATCTTTAAAAAATTCACTAAATACTAAAAATATAATATAAAAAAACAAAACAAAAACAAAAATTCAATATATTTTTCGTATTCTTGTGTATTTATTATTTTTTAAAATATTTTTTTATAAATATTTTATTTTTTAAATACACTGAAAGAACAAAGGAAGAAGGATGCAAACCAACTAGGCCTAACCTAGTTGGCCACCATGCCTTCCTTAGGGCTTAGTCCCAAGGAGGTCATAGGTTCAATTCCCCTTAGGGGGTTGAATTAAGGGAGTACAAGTACTTTGGTGCTTTGTCAAGGGTGGAGAGATCAAAAAAAAAAAAAAAAAGTAAGATGCATTTAAAAAAAAAATTTTGCTTAAAATGTTAAAAATATTCAAAAAGTATAACATTTATGAAAAACAAATCTTTAAAAAATTCACTAAATACCAAAAATATAATATAAAAAAACAAAAAAAAAACAAAAATTCAATACATTTTTCATATTCTTGTGTATTTATTATTTTTTTAAATATTTTTTTTACAAATATTTTATTTTTTAAATACATCTAAGTAAGGTGTATCTAAACCAACTAGGCTTATCCTAGTTGGCCAGCATATCTTCTTTAGGGCTTAGTCCCAAGGAGGTCATAGGTTCAATTCCCCTTAGGGGGTTGAATTAAAAGAGTACAAGCACTTAGATGTTTTGCAAAGGGTGGGGAGATTTTCTCCCATAGATGCTAATCTAACAACTAACATTTTCCGATCAAAAAAAAAAAAAAAGTAAGGTGCATCAAAAAAAGTAATAAAAAAATTGCTTAAAATTTTAAAATATTCACTATCAAAAAAAAAAAAAAAAAAAACACACACACACACACACAAAATAAAATACTTAATTTCTAAAAAATTGAATTCAGCAAATTGAAACTCAACATAGTGAATTCTGTGTTGATAGTAATCGTGAAATGGATGATGGTTTCTATTTGGGAAGAAGGTTGGAGATTAAAAAAGTCAAAAATAAATTAAAATAATTAATAAGATAAAATGTCACATACAAATTATAATTATCTCACTTTTCTCTCACAATCATCAAATCAACTACAAAATAAATAAATAAATAACTTTTCAAACACAACTTTATTAGCCAAATTAAAATATCAAAAAAAATCAAAAAAATCAACTAAAATAGCCAATTTTCCAAATGAGCTCATTGTAACATTAATTGTCGGATGACAATGGTTGTTAGGCTTTGTTTGAGAATAAACTATTTAAGTGATTTTTTGACTTTTACAAAAAGATATGCAAAAAAATAAAGAGAGTGATGTGATAACTTATAATACTTTTTGACTTTTTAATTAAAATATTTTGGGGATATTTGGGGTATACTTTGTAAAAATTGGTTTGGAAAAATAGTTGTTTCTTATACTTTGGTCTATTTTTTTAAGTGAGACCAATGCATTGAGGTTGGCGGGTATTGGTGGTAACGTATTCTATATCGTGTTGTGATTTACGTAGTATGTTTGGTTATTCAATACCATTATCGGGTGAATGAGAAATTGAAATCAAAGTAAGTTTCGTGAAAATGGTGTTTTTGTGGATTTCCTAAATTGAAGGAAGGAAAGCTTGTCTCACATTGCTTGGCTAGGCTAACATTGTATGGGTTTACAAGCTTTGAGTTTGGACCTTGGGGTAGGCCCCAAGGGGCACTTAAGTTTTGTAGAAGAGGAGGTTCTGAGCAAAATGGGCTAGACCCAAAACAAACACACACGCGCACCATCGCCGCCGTCCGTCCGTCTGAGCGAGGGGCACTCAAGTTTTGTAGAAGAGGTGGTTATGGGCAAAATGGGCTAAACCCAAAACAAACACACACGCAACCGGTGCCATCCGTCATTTCGTCTGAGCGGGAGGCACTCAAGTTTTGCAGAGAAGGAGGTTATGGGCAATGTAGGTTAGATCTAAAACAAACACACACGCACACCGTCGCCACCGTCCGTCTGTCTGAGCGGGGTTAGGTTGGACTTGTTCAACCTAATACTTATCTTTTTGGGCCAAAAATATTTGAATTTTATTTTTTCTAAAATTAAATTCTTACCGTTTGGAATTTGAAATTCAAATTTAATTCCGAAATGACCCCAACGTATTTCAACGTTGGCAGTTTTGGTCTAACACACCTGTCCAATTTTTTCTTCTAACCGAACAAGTTCGTTATCTGTTCAAATTTAACTTGAACAATTACTTTACCTGTTCAAATCTATCCGAACAGGTTTGTTACCTGTTGAGTTTTGTTCTGAAAAGCCACCAGTTCACCTATAAGTAGACAAGTCATCCATTTGATTTTTCATCCAATTTTCGTTTTACTTTTCTGCTTTTACTTTCTCCATTTTGTTGCATAAATTTCCTGTGTGAAAGAGTATAAAAC
Organism: Camellia sinensis; assembly: GCF_004153795.1. NCBI lineage: Eukaryota > Viridiplantae > Streptophyta > Magnoliopsida > Ericales > Theaceae > Camellia > Camellia sinensis. Next base: position 1,025,637 of record NW_021025113.1, on the reverse strand, counting down.
ACAGAGTGTGTTCGTTGGGCATTTAGTTTGTAGTGCTGTTACTAAATTGTCATTGATCATTTTATCTTAAGAGATAGACGTCCACATTCTAAAAGTACCTAAGAGAGGACGAATTTGTTTTAAGAAAACAATGTTCAACATTGGACTTGATCGAATTTTCTAAAAAGATAATATTATGAGTATTTGATTTGATTGTCTGTTTTCATTATTTTATTTTTCTAGATTCTGTTTTGTTTCTGTAACAGAATAAGAATATGGTATTTTCTTATTTTTGTTTCCATATTCTGTTTTGATTTTTGTAATCAAACTGACTCTCTCATTTCTTAATTTTCTTTCTTCGAATACTATGAAGATTGGCTAACATACTTTTTATAAAATAGGTTACATTACTTCTCTATTTTTTTACATATCTTTTTATACAAATTTAAAAATTATACTTATTTAAATCATTTCAAATAACCCCTTAATCTCCAAATGAGGCCTAAGGATTAGTATTGGTTCGGGTTTGCCATTGTAAATGGAGCCCAAGCTTATAAGCAGGTTTTTTTTAAAAAAAAATAAAAAAAATAAATAATTAAGCATCTAGGTCAATTTATGCATACACTAATTCTAAGACCTTAAAATTAACGACTAAGCAAACTTTTAATGAGTCTAAAGTTTGAGATGTTTGGCCTTCATAAAATTTGATCATATGACCTCTTGGGTAAACTATTTGGTTGCCTCTAGTCCTACTCAAGCCAAACCCCTTGGAGTTAAGGCCATGAAAATGGGTAAACCCTTTGGTTGCCTCTATTCCCACTCAGCCAAACCCCTTGGAATCAAAGCCATGAAAATGAAACTCAAGTCTATTAGCGGGCAAAGCCGAACGAGCTTCTTATTACTAATCCAGTTTGCATAATTCAACTTATTAAGGTCTCGTTTGGGAATAGATTTTTTTAGTAATTTTTTAATTTTTTAACTAAAATGTGATGTAAAAAAAATTAGTATGTTTGGATGACTTTTTGACTTTTTACGAAAAGATGTGCAAAAAATAGAGAGAAAAGAGAATCTTTGACTTTTTGGTATGTGTTGTTGGCTTTTTGATTTTTTTAGTAATTTTTTGACTTTTTAACTAAAATGGACACTTGCCAAACGAGGCCTAAGTGTATGTTTGGGTAGACTTAAAAAAGTCAAAAAATCAAAAAGTTATTACTATTCACAAAAAAAAAATATATATAAAAAAAACAAATTAACACAAAAAAAAGTACAAATTAATTGTCAACTTTGTATTATTGCAAAGATACGGTACAGTGTGAAGTGATGGAACCAAGTACACAGCGGGCGCACATAACATTTGCAAAGGACGGTGCTTTCGGCACGTAGGGGTCACATGGATTTTGTTTTGATAATCGAAACCGTTAATGTGTACAACTTGTCGAGTATTATATGTCTGTAAAACATCACATTGATTGGATATCAATAATTATATGATCAAACCAGTTTTGTATGCAAAAATGAACGGTAAACAAATTAACGGTTGACAGAAAACTAATCTGATCAGATAACTATCGATATCCAATCAGCGTAACTTTTTACAAACATATATTACTCAATAAGTTCAACATATTAAAACGAGACCCGTGATGGGCTTCCACGGACCAAACAATACCGTCTAGTCCAAGAGGAAAGCTGCTCCGACACATCTTCCACACATTGCAGCCCACCGTGCTGGCTTCCAGTACAAATCAGTGTTAGCACGCATTTAGAGATATTAGGAGTAATATGGTAATTTTACTATTTTATATAATATTTTAATACATATATTTTTTTAAAAAGTCAAAAAGTTATTCCAAAAAATCATATTTTTTTTTCTTTTACTTTTTTATCTAAAAAGTCAAAAAGTGCACATCATCCCAAACAACCCCTAAGTCTCCGTTTGGAAAGTTAGTTTGGAACTAAATAAGCACAAAATGACAAAATAAGTTAATTTAATTAATAAGATAAAATGTCACATCTAAACCATAATCATTTCACTTTATCTATCATCCAAATAAATAAATAAAAACCAAAAATTCTTCTCAAATGGAATTAATTTAGCCAAGCTAAATTAGCTAAAAAGTCATGTTAAATTAGCTCTTCCCAAACAAAGCTTAACTAAATCCTTTTCAATAGATAAAATTGTTAATTCATTCAATTTTTTTTTGTAACATAATTACTGAATATAAGATTTAGGCCTATTTTGACAATTAGAAAAAAATATATATATAAAAAAGTCAACTTATTAGTTTATTTAAGTCGTATTATCTCTCTACTTTTTTACATATTTAAAAAAAAACTAAAAAAAACTAAAAGTTTAATTTTTTTTCTCCTAATTTTCCAAAATAAAACTAATCAACTTCAAATTTTAGCACTTTCTTTTCCAGAAGTGTAACTAGCATAGTCAATCGTCCTCCGCATGCAATCTATACATTTGAGAAAAATCATCCATTAGTTGAAAATAATGCATCACATCAATAGCTTCTTTTTTCTTTTTTTTTTTTTTTGGTTTCTTTTAACAAAAAAAATCACTCTCCAATTTTAAATAATTCACCACATTAATCATCTATTTATTTTAAATCATCATTGAATTTTGCCGGAGTTTTAAATTCAAGTGGAATTTTTTATGGGTTAATATAATAGCTGAAATATTTTTGGGATCTTATTTTAAATTAATTTTCAGAGGCTCAAAGAGGCTGCTTTACCGGCTTGACCCCAAAGTTGGGCCCAATACTACCCTCCCTATGCATACACTACATGGTCAGTTAGTGGGGGCGCGCCACCTCACTTGGGGTGCGACCCCCACTCGGGATATTTAGCAGTGTTCTTTGAGAAAAATCATCCATTAGTTGAAAATAATGCATCACATCAATAGCTTCTTTTTTTCTCCTTTTTTTTTGGTTTCTTTTAACAAAAAAAATTACTCTCCAATTTTAAATAATTCACCACATTAATCATCTATTTATTTTAAATCATCATTGAATTTTGCCGGAGTGTTAAATTCAAGTGGAATTTTTTATGGGTTAATATAATAGCTAAAATATTTTTGGGACCCTATTTTAAATTAATTTTCAGAGGCTCAAAGAGGTTGCTTTACCGGCTTGACCCCAAAGTTGGCCCTGTAATACCCTCCCTTTTGGTAAGGTTTAGGCGACAGTAACAAATGCAAATAGTTTGTAAACAAAAACATAAACATGACTACGAGTTTGGTCTGTGAATTGGCTTTTTAATATTTTTTGTCTAAAGTATGAGGTGAAAAAAAAAAAAAAAAACCCTAAAAGGTGTTTTGGAGCGGTTTTTTGATTTTCTAAAGAAAATTATGCAAAAAATAAAGAGAATAAAAATGAATATGTGACTTTATAATATGATTTTTTTGACTCTTTAGCTAAACAAAATAATTGCCAAACACATCCTAATGTGTACCTTTTAATGTAAAAGATATAACAGTTTGGTTTTAGAAAATTGTCCATTTGGTTTAGTTTTAGTATTATGATTTGAGGGTGGAGTTGTATTTTGAGTTTTGAGTTCTTAAATCATGATTTGAAAGGAGAAAATTTGTTTGATTATGAGTTTTGAAAATAATTTTGGGATAATTTGTAATTTTATTTTATTTTATTTCTAATTGATTGATATATAAAATGTGAAAGAATGTGAGAGAGATGAGATATGAAAAAGAAAAAGTGATTGATTAATAACAATAATAATAATAACATAGAGAAGAGAGAAATTTTGAAATTAATTTAAAAATATGCTTGGTTAATATGTTTCATCCAAATCATGATTTAAAAACAGAGTTGAGTTTTGAAAAGTAAATCAAACGCTACCTAAGTCAACTTTTCAGGAAATTGAGTTTTTTATTTTTCATATTTTTTTTAGTCAAAAAATTTAATATTTTAAGAAAATTTGATATTTTTTAGATGTACCTAACTTAGATATACTTAAAAAATATATAATATTTATGGAAATTCTTTTAAAAAAATTCATCAAATACAAAAAAAAAAACATAAAAATAATATAATAAATCAATACATTTTCGCATTCTTACATATTTATTAAATTTTTAAAATATTTTTTCACATATTTTTTATTTTTTAGGTGAATTTAAGTTATGTAAACTTAGAAAGTAAAAAAATTACAGAAAATATTTTTAAAAAATTACTAAAAACAAATAAATAAATAAATTTATATTAAACTTGTAGAACTTAATATGTATTATCTAAACGGTGGTGCTAGAGACCACTAATTTAGTAGCTCTAAACTCACCACTAATGAGATGACAAAGTAAAAAAATAAAAATAAAAAATAAAAAAAAAAACAAAAAAAAAAACACATGGTATGGTAGTGGGTGGGACGCACTGCCACATCATTAGTGGTAGCTCTAATTAGAACTCCCACTCATTTTCCTTATCTAAACATCAAAAGAATAGTGTAATTAATTTATTTATTTAAAGAAATCATCATATGAAAGGAATCAAGTAAACGAATAGTGTAATTAATTAATTTATTTAAAGAAATGAAATCATCATAGGAAAGGAATCAAGTAGCCTAGCAAAAGTGGCAAACAAGGCATGGGACAGTCCTTCATTACGATTCTCCGCATATTCTCAACCATTGGATTCCATCAAAAACCTATGCAATTCCATTAGAGCTGTTTCTAAGTAGTGATTATTATATTCGATTACATATCATATCATATCATAGGTTCTTTTTTACGGTTCCAAAATCTATTATTTGATGCTTGATAATGATGGCAATGTGTGAGGTCTACATACAAAGATGAAAAGGCCAACCATTGCATTGCATTGCATTGCATGTCACTTTTTGGCCTTTGGGTTGAGATACATAGACAAGAATATTTCGTTGTGGATCTTCTTGGACAAGTCAGCTTTTTCTACTTTGGTCCTTTCCATGGAGGCATGGGCCATCTTTTCTACCCTCCTTAAATTAGTTTGGAAAATCGCATTGGATTTTAAAGAAGTCAACTTAAATAGATTTTCAAGATAAATATGATTCATATTTGAAATATGATTCACAAATATGCTTTTATTATTCACATTTTAAAATTATCTTTAATTATAATTAAAAAAATTTAATGAGTCATAATAATATTACCTGAGATAACTAAATATTTATTTAGTCATAACTAAAATAGTGATTACAACACGTTATAACTAAGTCACAATTAATATCATAATAAATCATAATTAAGTTATAACTAACATCAAAATGGTCATAACCAAATTCCATTTTAGGCATAACCAAAATAACATCTACAATGGGTCATAATTGTTATGACTGATTTAAGTTTAAACTTAGAACTATGCATCTCATAAATCTCGTGGTGGAGGTATCTGAGAAAAAAAAAAAATAATTTCATCGGATATCGATGAATAGATGAACAAATCATATTTCGTTTTATAAAATGGATGGTTTAAGTTTAAACACATAATTGTTGTCCATTTTAAAAAAGAAAATGTAATTTATTCATTTGTCTAGTGATATTCGATGAAACTGATTTTTTACGCAACTCATCTTTATTGTTGTGCTTAAGAATTAAATGGTTTGGATCATCGTTGTGGACTTGAGATGAAATCCACGAAATAGAGTATGGAAGAAATGGATGATAGTGATATGAAAAGGAACTATTCCCTTTTAATTTCATTTTATTCCTCAAGCTATATCTTGATGACTAATTTAACCCTTGTATTTCTTATAATTTCAGTTTTATAACTAAACTATTTGATTTTGGATCAATTTTACTTATGCCATTTATAATCAAAAGGAAGTTGTTGATGTAGCGTCGAAATTTTGTTTGGAATTTTATTTTGCCCCCAAACATCTCAAAAATATCAATTAGACCCCAAACTTCACATTGTTTAGGGGTCTAATGATATTTTGGGAACAATTTTGGGATAAAATGAAATCTCAAATGAAGATGACAGGGGTGAAATTGATCTAAAATTGAATAGTTTAGGTGTAAAATGGAAATTATAAGAAGTATAAGGGTTAAAATTGATCATCGAGATATAATTTGGAGGGCAAAATGAAATTTTCTCTTTAAATTATGAAGTCTATATTTTCATTGTAAATGAATGGACCACAAGATTCCACATCATTCTTTGTAAAAATTATATACATAACTTTTGTTGGTATATTATTACTCAATAATAATGTTAAATTTGAAAATTTTATTGTATTTTTTTTACTTTAAAAAATGACAAACTATATCAGTAGTCCTTCTAATTTGATCATTGAAATTTTAATTGCATCAATTTCACTCTTAATTTTTCATGTTGTACAAATTTAATCGAATTGATAATGCTCTCTAAAATCAAGGGGTAACATAGTTTGTTCAGTCTTCTCAAAGTAATTGAGAGATTAACATTCAATTTGCATTTGTTCATTTTAGATTAATCATTTTGTTATTGATTTCTGTTAAATTTCTTAATAGATATTAACAACTCAACTAAATTGACACAATGTAAAAGATTAAATGGTAAAATTGATACAAGTATAACTATAGTTACTAAATTATCACAAGAAACAAATTAAAAGGATCCCAAATATAATGTTAATATATATATATATAATTTATCAAAAAAAAGGGTAAATTATATTGAGCTAGATTTGAAAAAAATACAACTAATCCCATATTTTGGAGGAAATTTCATTTTGTCCCCCCAAAATATACCTTGATGGTCACTTTAACATGTAATTCTTATAATTTTAATTTTACATCTATATTATTTAATCTTGGATCAATTTCACCATGCCATCTATAATTAGGCGGCAATTGCTATCGTCTTCATTTAAGATTTCATTTTATCCTCAAATTATTTCCAAAATATCAATTAAACCCGTAAACAATATGAAGTTTGGAGGTTTAATTGTTATTTTTTTAGAGAGTTTAGGGGACAAAATAAAATTTCAAACGAAATTTTAGTGCCACGTCAGTAACTTTTTTCTAATTATTATAAACGACAGTAACGACAGGAGTAAAATTACTTTAAAATCAAATAGTATAGGTGTAAAATTGAAATTATAAAAAGAAAAAGGATTGGGAGCTCTAAATTAAGAGCTCTAATAGCTCTAATTGATATGTGGGTCTCATGTTATATGATGTTTTGGCCTTGGTTTTTTTTTTTTTTTGATTTTCCATATCATTAGTTCTCTTTTAGAACTCCTAAATTAGAGGGATGTATCATTTCTGTTATAAAAAGTACATGGTGAAAAATCTAGAAATTCCCTAGATATTGATTTGTGATTATGTAACAATTTTAAGCAGTATATAACAATCTCAATCAAACAATCGAGACAAATCAACACAACGATTTTAACGTGGAAAAACCACAATTGGACACCTTCAACTGTGATTAAAAAACCACGGGCAACAGCCACAAAACAATCCACTAAGAAGATTTAAAGGAATTACACAGGTATACTCTCAATTACCTAGCGAATCCACGCCTAATTGAACCAACCTCTATGTGCCTCTTCCAACCCCGTCTTCACCTCGGAATTGTCTTTACGATGAGCCATCCTGAAATCTACCAAAGCTTCAGGCTCGAATTCTTCAGAATCCACCGAAGAACAACTCTCTCTCTCTCTTGTGTATAGCAAACAAAACCTTTGATGTACTCTCTTTAAACCATGAGTTGAATACTCAATAAAACATCAAAGAAAACTAACAAAATATCCCCAAATATAAACCTTAAGAACCAAAAAAAAGATCTGGAGGAATTCAGGAGTAGTCTAGTTTTGGGAGAAAACCAACTACTTATAGAAAACCAAAAGTAATCCTAGATGTGGAAGAAAACCCAATCCTTATTGAAATTCGAAAAACTGTGTTCGCGCGGTCCGCTCGAGTACCCAACAGCCAGCTCGAGCGGTTTCAGCAAAATATGCGCATGATATAACAGAGGTCCGCTCGAGCGCTAGAGAACCCGCTCGAGCGCGAAATCACACATCTCAGTACTTTTACAGCCGACCAAAACTGCTGAAATCAGGGATTCTTCGCTCGAGCGAACAGGCAACTTGGAATGTATTTTTGCATTTTGCTTCGGGGGCGCTGCCCCCTGGACTCCCGCGAGCTGACCGGGCAGCTCGATCCCCGTCATAATCAGCGAAGTGGCAATCTTGAAAGCTTTATCATCACAAACTTCTCTGAAAGGCACAATTCAGGTTGGATTCGCATCTAAACACTTGTAGCCTCACTGAAATAAAAGTGTGAAAATAAATATAACTGAAAGGAGTTTTGTCAAACGGGGTTGCCAAGAATAAAACCTAACACATGAGTTAAACTGATAATTGATATGGTGTTGTTTGGGATGTTTTAAATAAGTGCACTTTTTGTCTTTTTGGATTAAAAAGTTGAGAAAAAAAAAATATGAATGTTTGGGTTAACTTTTTGACTTTTTACGAAAAAATGTGTATTAAAAAATTGTATGAATAAGTGTATAGGAGAAGTTTTAGTGAAGCAGACAATACGGCTCGTGCAGTCTAGGCAGAGTAGTGGATTGAGTAGGAGATAGGAAATGGTTGTCTCATTTTCGGACTTGAATTGAACGGCACTGTTCGACCCGTTGTGGCCCACCATGGGTCCCGTTTTGCTAATTGAAACCGTTCAATGTGTAAAACTCGTCGAGTACTATATGCTTGTAAAAAATAACGTTGATCGGATATCGATAGTTATTTGATCGTATTAGTTTTTTTGTCAATCGTTAACTATAACACCATCTATTTTTTATACAAAACTGATTTGATCATGTAGTTAGCGCTATCTAATCAATATGATTTTTTATAGGCATATAGTACTTGATGAGTTCTACACATTGAACGGTTCAGATTATCAAAATAGGATCCGTGATGGACCCCCCATAGGCTGAACAACACCGTGTTGTTTGTGCACCCCGCCTGTGCAATTTTTCCAAAAAAGTCAGCAAAGTCTGTGGGGGAGATAGGCTCCAGTTGTAATAACTAAGTGTAAAATTAATTTTTTTTATATTTTTTTTGGTAAATAGTGATGACTTTTTGACTTTTTGACTTTTTTATGTATCCCAAACCAAGCCATAGTTTCGGAAGTAAAATAAAATTTTCTCTATTTTCTGGGTATAATTACACCTACCCTCCTTCTAGTAAGGCTAATAATGTAACAACACATAAATAAGGAAAAATATATAATTTCGTATAAAAAAATGGAAGAAGGTATAACATCATTTTTTTCATTCATATACCTAATAAATTATTCATAAAAAAAGTAAAGTGTTTGTGAATTAAAATATTAGGAGAATCTAATGAAATTACGCTAGAACTATAGAATTTTTATTGTAATTCTTTCAAACTTTAGGGGAGGTAAATATGATTTATCCTCAAAAAGGGGTAAATTATACTCACCTCACCTAAGATTTGAATAAAATATCATAAATTTCACATATTTAACATAATTATACTAGTCTTTCTTGAAGTTTTAACTTATATAAAGTTAGGCAATTTTTCAACAATAATTTGTTGGTTATATAAATGAAAAAAATGATGTTATCATCTCTCTATTGCTAAAATATATATTTATCTTTATTTATTTTAGTGTATTCCCATCATCTGTATTAGTTTAAGTTACTTTAGCATTGTTATAAGAAAAGTTAATCTAATTATATAAAAAATGTGTGAGACTAATTATTGATGAGTGTAATTTAAAAAAAGAAAAAAAGAAAAAAAGAAAAAAGAAGAAGATAAATTGCAAATACACCTTTGAGGTTTGCTTAAAATATGAATTATTCCTTGTTATTTGAAAAATTACAAATACCTTATTTTCAAAATATTTTATTGAACAAAATTAACTAAAAAATGAAATTTCTAACCGCTGTCCTATTCATATGAAAATAATTAAATTATTAATTAAAATATATTTGTGACATCATTAAAAATTATTAATTGACTTGATTGTTTATTAATAAAATCGGTTATTTATTAAGAAATTAGAAACTTTAAGAAGTGGGATGTAATTTTTTGAACCATAGGACGGAATTCATATTTTAAATAAACTTGGGAGAATGTATTTGTAATTTTCTTAAAAAAAAAAGAAAAAGAAAAAAAAAAGAGGAATGTTGAAGGGTCAATAACAGCCATATGACCAAGTAATGTTATGTCATGTTTTTAGCATGAAACGAAAGTTATCAGATTCAATGCATATTCTTCTCTTCTCACCCTTTGCTTTGACGAAGAACATGGGAAGGAAAAGCCAAACCATGTCAGGTCTTTAATTTTAATTTTAATTGTTTTTTTGTTGGACTATGGATATTCAAAATCCCATCTCTTGACTGCACCAGAACCTATTTTAATGCTTTCATTAAAATTTAAAATTATTCAAGAAATTTTATTTTTTACAGTTTGAAAAAAGGTTTACTTGTTATCTGGCTTAATCTCCAGAATTATCGGTTGTGCTACATATACTAACTAGTGTATCAATATTAGTTATGACATCATTGTTGACCCTACTCATTAATCACATTACAAATTTTAAAAATCTCTTAAATTATGTCACATCATCAATTGATACATTAATTACTATATCAATTAATACATATAACATTATTTCAGAACCATAGCTGGTGGCCGAACACTATTTCCATATCCTTACAAGAGTGGATCAAAGTCAACATAAATAGCAAGGATCATGTCAACAATATTCAATGGATCAAAAGACACGATTATTATCTATTTTGAGTCGTTGTTGATACTTTTGTATTTTCTAATTTTTATTTTTAAAATAAATCTAAATAATTATATAATTTTATTTGGTTTGATTTTGGGAGATGAGTTTGGGAGATAAAAAGTACGAAAAGTTGTTTGGTTTGGTTTTTTTGGAAAGATGTTTTGGAAAATTATTTTGAGAGAGAGTTTTGGAAAAAGTGATTGATTTGATGTTTATGAGAGAGATATTTGTTTGGAAAACTTGTTTGGTTTACAAGTTTTGGGAAATTTTTTTGAGAAAATTTGTTTGGTTTGAGTTTTTCTGAAAACTCATTTATAGAGAAATTTTCCCAAAATTTTTTGGGAAATTCAAACCAAACGAACCCAACGTTTTTTTTTGACATGTACATATATGGCGTGTATCCCACCACTAGTGTATCCTAACAGAGTAGGACATGCTATCCATTGGACCAAAAGACACGCATAAAACTATTGTAGACTTGGATATATATATATATATATATATATTCACTTTTGTTTGTTCAACCTCTGCATTTATAGAAATAATTTTTTTTTTAAAAAAATTTGCAAATAAATGGCAATTTCATAAAATATTTATAAATTTATGAAAAAATTTATAATTTTAATTATTAAAATTAATAAATTTTACTACTACTTTAAAATTATTTTAAAAAACATACAATGATTTGCAATTTTCTCAATAAATTACAAAGCATTTACAAAGGTGTGGGTGATATAAGGTGAGTCCTATAGTAGGGCCATCCCTTTTGAGGTTTTTTTTGATCAACATCCCTTGTGAGTTGTGTGATTCATTTTTGTGCAAGTTTTTATTTTATTTATTTATTTCTTTTAAGGTATGCTCCACATTAGAAATGGCAACTCGGCAGGGCGGGGCCCGGGATGACCCTTCTCGTCCCCGATCCCGGACAGTAACAAAATCTCCGGCCTCGGCCCCGCTTCCGATCCCCGGCGAGGAACCCTTCACCTCCCCCGTCCCCGTCCTCTAACGGGGATCGAGTTTTCCCGACCCTAAAAAATCCTCGACAAATCTATTCAACACACATACAAACATAAGAACAAAAAAAAAAAAATTAATCTGTATGTATACAAATCTGTTCAACACACACACACAACAGATATAATCTTGTTCATCAACAACAACAGATATAATATAGATAACAACTTGGAAAAAAAAATTGTTCATCAATCAACAACAGATATATATATATATAGAGAGAGAGAGGGGCTTCATGATCTGTTCGTTGATCAAGACATCGATCGGTGGCTTCACGGTCCTGGTCATGGTCGTGGCTTCAGATCGGTGGCAACAGAGGGATCGGTGGTGGTGGTGGCTTCAGATCGGTGGTGATGGAGGAGCGGTAACCATTGTTCGTTGTGTGAGAGAGAGAGGGAGAGGCAAAACCCTAAAGTTCTTGGCAACGGCAGAGAGAGAGAGAGGGCAGCAGTGAGAAAGGATGATCGGCGGTGAGGTATGAGTAGCAGTGAGGGAGGATCGGCGGTAACGAAAGAGCGACAGCCGTCGTTCGTTGTGTGAGAGGGAGAGAGAGAGGGAGGCGAAACCCTAAGCTCTTGGCAACGACGGAGAGAGAGAGCAGCGTGTTTTGTGTTTTGTGTGTGAGAGCAGAGTGTTTCAACCAAACCCTATACGCGCACATATATATATAAGGAGGGGCAAAATAGTAATTTCACATCGGGGTTTATACGGGTAGGGATCGGCGTCGGGCTGGGTCCGGGACTGAAACATGTATCCTCGTCCCCAGCCCGAACATCACCAGGGATACATTTTTTAATACCATCCTTGGCCCATTGGGGGTATTTTTCGGGGATAACCGCTCAATTCGGGGTCGAGGGTCGGGTCCCTGTCAGGCCAGGTTCCGATTGTCATCTCTACTCCACATAGATTAGAATACAAAAATGTAAATTATAAATATATTCCTAAAGTTTGCTTAATATATAGATTGTCTCCTGTGATCTAGAAAATTATAAATACTTATTTGTCAGAATTTTTTATTTAATAGAATTAACTAAAAAAAATAAAGTTCATAATTATTTTTCTATACAATAATAAAATTACTTAAATTATTAATTGAAACATATTTCTAATATTATTAAAAATTAGTAATTGACTTGATAATTTATTAAAAAAAGGTGCGATTTGTTAGAAATCTCAGGGGTGAAATGTAATTTTTAGAATTACAAAGGGCGATTCGTATTTTAATCAAATATCAGAAAGTATATTTGTAATTTACCCAATACAAAATATGCATTAATAGACAAGAATTATAAAATTTACGGTAAACTACCAATAAATCTCAAAATATGATTTTGACAACTGTTTAATTATCTCTTTTTTCTTTTGAATCCTAACGTCCCATTAAATTGGAAATTACACAAAATGGTAGTCACTTTAACGTTTAGATTTAAATTTTGAAGGATAAAAATAGGTTTATCCAAATGTGAAATTACACATTTAGGTAATCCGCACTACAAAGATTTTAAATTTTCCCTCATTTTAGAACAAATCGCATATTACAAACAAAAACGTAACACTCCAAATAACGTATAACACTCCGATGTAACACACTAAAAAAGCTCCTTATTATATTTTTTTCAAACGTAACAACGTAACATTCTAAAAAAACTCGTTAGTGTATTTTTTTTTTCCAATGCAACGCTCTAATGTAATACACAAAAAAACTCATTAATGTACGTTTCTCAAACATAACTCTCCACTCAATGTAATCCCAAATGTAACACTTCAATGTAACACAAAATATTAAAAATTTTCTTAGTATATTTTTCTCAATGTAACACTTACAGTTTTAAATTATACATCTACCCAAACCTTACTAAGAAATTTTTATACTCTTTTTTGAATGGTTTGAAAAATTTCACATCTTTTTTTTGGAGTGTTACATTTAAAAAAAAGTACAGTAAGTAGTTTTTTTGTGCGTTACATTGGAGTGTTACACTAAAGATTTTTTTTTTTTAGTGTTATATTGGAGTGTTATATTTGAACAAAATACAATAAGGAATTTGTTTTGAAGTGTTACATTGAAGTATTACAGTTTGAAATTATACATTTGTCTAAAGCTTACTAAAGAGTTTTTATATTCCTTTGAAATGTTTAAAGAATCTCACATCATTTTGGAATATTTGAAAATTTTCACATTTTAAATTATTTTTGTACTCATTTTCAAATGTTTAAGAATCTTACATTTCAAATTATTTCAAATAAAAAAGATTCTCATATAAAAATTTATCACAAATTTAATTCTCATATATTGTGTATCTTACCTTTCTAACACAAAAGAAAAAAAAGAAATATAATAGAAATAAAGGTATAACTGTAAATTCAATTTCCATATAATATATTAAATTTACCTTTCCAAAATCAATAAAACTAATTAGTTTATATGAAAATTCTTGAGATCAAACAAATTATCATTCCTCAAGATGAAATTTATAGATAAATTTTCCTAGAATTAATTAGTGGAGCTTACTTCAAAAAATTTGCCCATTCCATATACATTCTTTGCCTAATTCTCTAATTAGTTTATGTGATACTAGTGATTATATTCTCTTTGGATAAGCTTTCATAATTTGTTTTTTAAATGTTTTTAAGAATTAGTTTGGTAGGAAAAAGTGAAAAAAAAAAAAAATATTTTTGTGTGGTTTCTAGTATTATTTTTTTAAACTAAAATAATTTTAAAAAAATTAAAAAATACCTATTTTTGTCAAACTAATTTATTAATTTTTTGAATTTTTTTTTATAAATAAATTCAAAAACCGATCTTTTCTTACATCTCATAAACATGAGTTCAAAAAAAGAAGTGGATAACGAGAAAATATTTAAAGTTGAAACTTGGGGGCCTGGCAATGAAACAAAGGCCCATTGGGTTTTACAAAAGCCCAACCTAATTGCTTTTTCCCTTTTTTTTTTTAATTTTTTTACTTCATAGGCCTCACTACTATTTCAATATGTTCTTTAAGGGTCTGTGGATGACAAATTTTCAACCATGATCCTAAGCCCAAACCCTCACCTCCCAATTGGGCCGAACCAGTGCTGACTTTGGGTTGAGAGCTTTTTTAGGCCCATTCCAAGTTCTGCCGAGAGTTGTCTAAACCCAACTTATAACCCAAGGTTGTTGTCCAAAGAAAATGTAGTAGGGTGTAGTAGGGCCTAACACGATTTTTTTTAAAAAAAAAAAATTAAAAAATAGCAAAAAAGAAAAAAGAAAAGAAAAGAAAAACTGAACATTAGGGGTAAATTAGAGAAAATTTTTTTAATCTATGTCTCATTTTCACTTTATTTTCTTGAATTTCAAAATTCAACTATTAACGATTTTAAAGTATTATTTTCTTATACACCTTCCATTAGATTCTTGTTAGAGATGTAAACAAAATTAGGTCTTGTGACATTAATACTTATTAACATTTTACGACATTAATACTTTTATCTGGTAATCTCATTTGCAGTGTGCTTCTCTTATCTTAAAGGGAAAGTGTGAACGTGATTATTAGATAGGGATATTATTGTCTTAAAAACTCAATAAGTGTGTGATATGATTCACAAATGACTTGATTTTATGTAAATCCCTAACAAAATCTTAACGGAAGGGATTAAGTGTAACAAGATTAGGGATGACTATTTTTTCCCGCCCTGTGTCTCTTGTCCCGCCTTGATAAGGAAGTTTGGGGGGGGACGAGTTTTACTTACCACGCTCCGTTCTAAACCGTACCTGTCCAACTTATATTTACTACATATATTTATATGTATATAATATATATTATTTAAGTTATTTTTGAATATGATAAAATTATAACTCAAAATATTACATTTAATAATTATTTTGACTAATTTCTTTCTCATCTTACATATTTTAATTTTCATTAATTATAAAACACTATCCATAATATATTATATTATTTATAATTTTTATTAATATTTATATTTTTTTTGATCTGCCCTGCCATCAACTTGATTGTCCCCGCACCCAAATAATACAGTGCAAGGGCAAGATAATTTTCGTTTGTATTTTTGAAAAATTTTTAGGAAATTTTCTCTACAAATAAGTTTTTAAAAGTAATCAAACCAAACAAATTTTCTCAAAAAAATTTCTCAAAACTTGTAAACCAAACAAGTTTTCCAAACAAATCTCTCTCTCACACACATCAAATCAATCACTTTTTCCAAAACTCTCTCTCAAAATAATTTTCCAAAACATCTTTTGAAAAAAACCAAGCCAAACAACTTTTTGTACTTTTTATCTCTAAAACACATCTCTCAAACACAAACCAAACATACCCGATAAATCCGTCCCAAACCTGTCATCATGTGACCATCCCTAAACAAGAGAATATTTTGAGAAGGTTAAATCATTGAGTTTTAAAATTTAAAAAATACAGTACAAACAGGTCATAATTTGAGATAGTTTACTAAAGTAAAGTGAGGCATAACTTGTAGCTCACACTAATGAATCTGGATATTTTGGAAAGTTGGCTTTTAGTCACTTTTTTTGGTTTATAGTAAAAGTCAAAAGTTGACTTTTTTTTGTCTTTTTTTATTTGAGAAGTTGGTTTTTAACCAACGGTGAAATTATAATTTTACCCTTATGGGTCAAAATGTGTTACATAGGTGAAGTTGTAAATATTTTAAATAAATGGGGGTAGTTTGGTCATTTTATTATATTTGACATCATAAACAAACATTAATCAAAAAAGTCAAAAGTCACTTTTTACCAACTTCCCAAATCATTTGTTTAAAAAAGCCAAAAGCTTGGTTAAAAGTAAAAAAATCACTTTTTACCATCTTCCCAAAATAAGCCATAGTGTATTGTTTGTAATACTTCCTATAGTAGAGTGTTATGAGAAGTTGGTAAAAAGTTCACTTTTTGATTTCTTTAGTTTTTTTTGTCTTTTTGTGAGTAAAAAATGTGAGAGATGATGTGATAAAAAATAAGTAAAAAGCTAAAAGTTGAGTAAAAAGCTACTTCCCAAAAGATCCCAATATCTTAAAACTATGGGAAAATTACACTTACCTCGCTTGAAATTTTTGACAATTATAGGAATTTCTTATATAGTTTCAATAATCACAGAAATTACCTTTACTTTTGAAATTATTATTAAGATTCCCCTACTGTTAATCTTCTGTTAATTTATTTAACAGAATATGATGACGTTACACTGACGCCATGTACTATGAGTAAAAAATTTCAAGATATTTATAAAATTGATGGTCTTTTTAAAAAATAAAACATATTTTATATTTTGTTTCGTAATTTTCAAATAAATGATTGTATTTAATCTAGTATAAGGTTTAATGGTGATCAATTTTTGGTTATTCTACTATATATATGATTGTCTTAACAATTTAGAATTTTTTAAAATATTGTATAGAATTTAATAATTTTGTTTAGCATTATCAAAATAATGTATTGGTCTTTATTAATTTTTTGTAAAACCTCAGGGGAAATGAGTGAAATTTATTATTTGAATATATAAGGGCATTATTTGAGGAATTAGAGTTTGAATAAAAATTTAAGAATACATATAGGTATTTTATTTTATTTGTTCCGTATGAAAAATAAATATTTGGAAAAATTATCCTTCTCTTTCCATTTTCTTTATTTTATTTATTTCATTTTTCTCATTCATTTTTTCATAGTGTCACTGTAGCAAATAACAACACTACATAATTTATTATTATTATTATTATTGATACTGATGGGCACCCAGGGGGGCACCCCACTGTTCAGGGCCCAACTTATGGCCCAAGTGTCAAAGCCCAACAACTTCAAGAAGTCAATGCTGGCTCAGGGCTATTAACATTCAAACACTTGTCAGGTAGGAAACCAACCACATAAGCAGACAAAGATCCTGCAAAGTTATTGTACCTACACACCAGCCATTTAATGAAGCCCTCATAGCATTAAATGAGGTAACCTCTTCATGCCAGAGGAAACAGACTCACCATGAACGAGGTCAGCTAGGCCTTAGACTTTCGACCGACGAGACAACTTAGAATGGACAAGGAAATAATGAATGAAGGATATAAGAAAGCTTCCGAGGAACGTTAGAGGTTAAGTTTTTCTATACCTTGTTACTTTCTCTCTCAAATCAATCTACCCTAACCTAACTTGGTCATCAGCGTGTCTGTCGGGGGAACACTTCCCCCTTTGGACCTTTTTGCAGATATGTGTCGGGGACTTCGAGGTCAGTAGATTCGCTAGAAGCAGGGATTAGTCTAGCCCATCTCCTACTGAAGTTACTACATCATTAGCTTAGATTCACTAGAAGTGTGGATTAGTCCAGTCCATCTCCTACTAAAGTTACTGCATCATCAGTTGGTGCCATCTGTTGGAACTCTCTCTGGTAGACAGTTGTTCTCACTGTCACCGAAGGAAGCTTCGCTATCACCAATTTCCTACGTCAGAGTGGATGATTATGACAAGATCCATGGCTTCACAATATAATGCTGGTAACCTTGAAGCTGAGTCCTCCAACCCCAATAACCCACCTCTGTACTTCGCCGAACTCACTAACAGCATCAACCGGCTAACCGAACAAAACCAAGCCCTGATCAACGCTTTGCTCCAGCGGGATTTACCTATCCCCCCTTCACCACCACAAGCAGTCCCTCAAACCCAGAACAATCCCACCATCACCATATGTCCCACGACATATTTCCCCTCTTCATCCCGCAGCCTCAACCCTTGAATCTTGAGGATTTACGTGTACTCCATCCAGGTTCGCAGGTCTGCCAAGAGGAACCACCACTTTTTCATAACCACATTCCACCACCTCACGTTGCTATCCATCATGAAGGAGAAGTTAGCAGTGTTCAACTCCTAATTCATGATTATGGAGACAATGCCCCCGTCTGGGATACGAAACGATGGGCCATGAAACTTCAACTACAAGGCATCATGCAGAATATGCAGCATAGACCTTCTTCTACCATTAAGTCTCCTTTTACCGCCTCCATCAGAGATAAAGCTTTGCCCCCTAAATTCAAAATGCCATCGATCGACACCTTCGATGGTACCACCAATCTGGTCGACTATGTAGAAGCATATCGGACACTTATGATCCTCCATGTCTCTCCGGACGAAATCATGTGCCGCACTTTCCCCGTCACATTGAAGGGGTCGGCGCGACTTCGGTTTAGCCAGTTTCCCCCAGACTTTGTCACTTCCTTTCACTAGATTAGCGAATCCTTATTGAGTCATTTCATTAGTGCTCAAAGGCAACGCCATCCTGCAACTCACCTGCTCAACATCGACGGAAGACGAGTCATTATGCAGCTTTGTCACCCGTTTCAATACAGAGGCCTTGCAAGTGAAGGAAAATGATGATAAAGTCATTCTCACAGCCTTCATAGCCGGCTTGCGCCCGTTAGATTTCCTCTTCTTCCTTTCCAAAAACCCCCCCGTTCGCCATAGCTACCCTTCTCGCCAAAGCCCAGAAATACATGAACGCCGAAGACTCTGTCAAAAACCCCACCATCCAAGGACAAAAGAAAAGAAGCCGAGCCTAGGTTCACGCAATATACACATCGACCCCCTCAATATTCAGACTGACCCTCACGGTCAGACCGACCGGCTCCCACCCGTCCATCCCGTCAATTTGAACGATACACCCCTCTCAACGCCCCTATGGAGCAAGTTTTGAACCAAATCTAACATGACTATAACCTGAAATGGCCCCAACCATCAAGGTCTCCCTCCACCCAAGCGGGATCAATCCAATTATTACCGTTTCCATCAGGACCATGGCCATAACACTGAGGAGTGTGTCAACCTTAATGATCAAGTTGAGGATTTGATCCGCTAGGGAAATCTCAATAGATTCACAACCGTCCCCAGCAATGCCCTCGGATCAACCCCCCAAGGCACAACCGCCGCCACACTCCTCCTAGGCAACCAGCACAACAGAAGCGGAATGACGACCAGCCTCACCAATAACCCCGAGCACAAGATGGTCCTGCCCTTCCATTAAGCGAGATCAGAGTCATTGCTGGAGGGCTTGCATGTGACGGACCATCTCGGTTGGCATAGCGAGCTGAGCTCAAAAAAATCGGACAAGGCTTCGATAAAAAAGTTACGACGATGGACCAATCCCACAAGCAACCTAAGCAATGGTCTGAGTCGATCACCTTTACGGAGACGGACTACACAGGCGTTCGCGACCCTCACGACGACCCCTAGTTATCTCTGCTCTCTTATCTAACTACAAAGTTAGGCGAGTTCTTGTCGATAATAGCAGCTCCTCAGACATCATCATCTCCAACGCCTAACGGCAACTTAAGATCGGAGAAGAAAAATTGTCACCATTACAAACCCCTTTGGTCGGTTTCACTGGGGATCGGGTGACCTCCATAGGCTCCATTGACCTTCCAATCACCATCAAGGAATATCCATGACAGTCTACTAAACTTCTTACTTTTCTCGTTGTCAACTACCCATCTGCCTACAATCTCATACTTGGACGTACGACTTTCAACGCCCTCCAAGCCATAACATCCACTTACCATTTGGCCATGAAATTTCCTACTGATTAGGGGGTCAGCACAATGAGAGGTGAACAGAAAATGGCCAGAGAATGCTATGTCACCTCGTTGAAGGAGGTCTAGATGAATGAGGCTATGATAATCGAAGACCTCGATGTTAGGGATGATGAGGAGCTCGTTAGAGGGGAACCCGTGGAGGAACTAGTCAAAGTCTCCATCGATCCCACCGATTCAACAAAGACGGCTAAGATCGGCAGTGAGCTATCATCCTAGGCCAAAATCAACCTCATGGCTCTCTTAGCCGAGCACAATGATGTCTTTGCTTAGACTCATTCAGACATGCCAGGTATCGACCCTTCTTTCATCACTCATCGCCTCAGTATCGAACCCTAGTTCCGACCGTTCCGCCAGAAACAACGCATCTTCCATACTGAGCGCAACAATCTCATCGCCACTAAGGTGGACAAACTGCTGAAAACCCAGTTCATTAGAAACGTGGACTATCCCAAATGGTTGTCCAATGTGGTCTTAGTTTGCAAAAATAACAGCAAGTGGCGACTGTGCGTCGACTACTTTGACCTCAACCATGCTTGCTAGAAAGATGGTTACCCACTTCCCAGGATAGACCTACTAGTTAATGCAACTGCAGGACATCAAATACTTAGCTTCATGGATGCTTTTTCAAGCTATAATCAGATCTTAATGCACGTGGCCAATCAGAAACACACCTCGTTTATTACTAATAGAGGGACTTGTCATTACCGTATGATGCCATTCGGCTTGAAGAATGCGGGAGCCACTTATCAATGCTTGGTCAATGCTATTTTTACAAATTAGATAGGTCGGAATATGGAGGTCTACGTCAATGACATGCTCGTCAAAAGAAAACTCTCCTCCGATCACTTAACAGACCTGCGAGAGGCTTTCCAGGCCCTGCTCAAGTATAAAATGAAGCTGAATTCGAAGAAGTGCGCCTTCGGCATTGGGTCTGGTAAGTTTTTGGGGTTCATGGTTAGCCACAGGAGCATCGAGGCCAATCCAAAAAAAATCAAGGCCGTAATCGAAATGCAGTCTCCCAGAACGGTAAAGGAGGTTTAACGGCTCACAGGCAGAGTTGCCGTTCTCAATCGCTTCATATCAAGGGCCACTGACAAGTGCCTTCCGTTCTTCAAAGTGCTCAGAAACTCTTTTGACTGGAATACCGAGTCCGATGAGGCATTCCAACAATTGAAACAATGCATGGCACACTTTTCCTTCATTTCTCAACCAATTCCAAGAGAACCCTTTTTTCTTTACTTAGCTATCTCTCACACCTCAGTCAGTGCTGCCCTCATCAAGGAGGACTCCTTAGTGTAGCGCCCAGTTTATTACATCAGCCGTGCCTTTGGAGGTGTCGAACAGAATTATCCCTTATTGGGAAAGATGGCCCTAGCTCTGGTCATCGCCTCCAGACGCTTTCGATCTTACTTTTAAGCCCACTCCATAGTGGTCTTCACTGACCAACCCTTGAAGAAAATCATGCAATAGCCAGAGCTGTCAGGATGGCTAATGCAGTGGTCTGTTGAATTGAGCCAGTATAAAATCTCTTACCGACCTCGAGTAACTATCAAAGGCTAGGCTGTTGCAGATTTTATCCTAGAGTTCACCAATCTCACTCCAAACACACCCCCTCTACCAGCACGCGTCACTCCTGATACAGAAGACCCCCATTCTTGGACTCATTATGTTGACGGTTCATCCTGCGAAGAGGGTAGTGGAGCTGGCTTGATCCTCACCACCCTAGAGGGAGAATCCTTCAAATGTGCTCTTTGTTTCCTATTTGCATCAAGTAACAATGAGGTTGAGTACGAGGCCCTGATCTGTGGTCTCTGGTTGGCTCGTGACATTGAGATTAACCATCTCCGAGTGTTCAGTGATTCTTAATTGGTGGTCAGACAGATAATAGGCGAGTTTGATGCAAAGGAGGTAGCAATGCAATCGTACAAAGACATCGTTCTTCCCCTTACCCGCCTCTTTAATAGCTTTCACATTAAGCATGTCCCCAAGTCGGAGAACTCCCAAGTCGATGAAATGGCACAACTAGCCTCCACAGATCAATCTAACCTCAGCCTCGGCATCCAAATTAAATACCTGACCCATCCAGCAGTCTCATTAGCCCACCAAGAGATTCATCGGCTCTAGGATGTGCCTATCCCATGGGCCCAGGACATTATTGCATTCTTAAAACAGGGAATACTACCTACGGATAGGTAGGAGGCCGCCAAGGTCAGGGCTCGATCTTCAAATTATGTCTTTATCGATGGCATCTTGTATAGAAGGGGATTCTCACGGCCATACCTCAAATGCCTTAATATCGATCAAGCCACCTAGGTGATGCGAGAAATACATGAAGGAGTTTGTGGTAACCACTCCTGGGGACAGTCTTTAGCTCATAAAATCCTCTGCATGGATTACTTTTGGCCCAAGCTCAACCAAGATGCCATGGACTTTGTACTTAAATGTGACAAATGCCAGTGTTTCGCTAACATTCCCTATGCCCCTCCAACAGAACTGATCACACTCAATAGTCCTTACCCATTCTAGATCTCGTAGGCCCCTTGCCGACCGGCTGAGGCCAAGTAAAGTTTGCAGTGATAGCCATCGATTTCTTCACCAAGTGGGTAGAAGTATAGCCCCTTTGCCAAGATCACTGAGCGGAATACCACTAGGTTCATTTGGCAGTCTATTGTGTGCCATTTCAAGTCACCTCAAGCCATCGTCTCCGACAATGGCAAACAGTTTGACAATGCCAAATTCAGAGAGTTCTGTGATGAGCTCAACACCAAGACTTGTTTTTCTTCCCTTGGTCATCCTTAAGCTAACGGCCAGGTAGAAGTCACTAACCGCTCTCTGCTAAAAATTGTTAAGACAAAGTTGGAGGCCGCCAAGGGACTTTGGGCAGAGGAGTTGCCAAATGTCCTTTGGGCCTATCGGACAATAGCTAGAACTTTAACTAGAGAAACCCTTTTTCGCCTAACTTATGGGGCCGAGGCAGTCATCCCCGTAGAAGTCAGCCTATTGACGCCCAGGGTCATCAATCCCGATCCACAGCAAAACGACGAATTTCGGAGGGTCATTTCCGACTGGCCTCATACCAACAGAAATTAATACAACACTATAATCGCAGAGTCTGACCGAGGGAATTCACAGTGGGAGATCTAGTCTTGCGAGAAGCATCCCTTGCCACTAAAAACCCGACTGAGGGCAAACTAGCAATTAAGTGGGAAGGACCTTACATTGTCAAAGCTAGACCCCGCCCAGGCACGTACCGTCTCCAAGACATAGAGGGCATAGACCTTCCTCATCAATGGAACGTCGAATACCTCAAACGCTATTTCCAGTAAAGCGAAGTCTTTTGCTTTTTGTATGATTCAAATTGTTATATGTTTTATTTTGCTATTCGAAACACTTGTCCATTTTGGCCCTTGCTATACAATGCATAAATTTATGATCGCAGGACTATGACAACAATTTAAAATCCTCATTATTTGCATTATGCCTTAAGTTAAAATTTTCAAGCAAAGCCTTAGCCAGACTGAGCCCTCCAAGCTTTAATCAGACTGAGCTTGAAAAGCTCAGCCAGTCTGAGTCAAGCAAAGCCTCAACCAGACTGAGCCTGAAAAGCTCAGCCAGTCTGAGTCAAGCAAAGCCTCAGCCAGACTAAGGTCTCCAAGCCTTAGCCAGACTGAGCCTGAAGAGCTCAGCCAGTCTGAGTCAAGCAAAGCCTCAGCCAGACTGAGCCCTCTAAATCCTAGCCAGACGACTGAGCTTGAAGAGCTCAGCTAGACTGAGTTATGAACAGTCTTAGCTAGACTGAGCTCAGCCATTCACCAACATTTTGATTTCTCAAGATTACCACTAAAACATGCTAGATATGATGATTCCAATACTTGGAATTTATAGTTATGGGCTCTTAGCCAAACATCTGTCTATTAAAACATGCCATTAAAACTGTATACCCCTTAGGTAACGTTTACCTATGTGTCATTCAAACCAATTTTTACTTGTCAAATTCAAGGCAATTCTTCACAAACGACGAAACACAAACAGAACTAATCCATTAACAAAATTCAAGGCCAGAAGTACAAAACCAATTTTGATAATTTTACTAATTTTTGATAAATTCACAAACTTCTCGACAAATTGTACAACCCTTTACAAATTAAAATATTTACATACAAAATGAGAAGCAAAACAAACCAACAACAACCGCCTTCAGTCTTCAGCTTTCAATCTGCCCCATCTCCATCTTCTTCATTGGATGCCAAGTCCTCATCCTCCATACCCTCATCTAGTGGGGTCTGGGAACAGCTCTTCTGCCCTATACTTGAAGTTCATCCAGCCACTGTCGCAGTACAAGCTCATCTCGTGCTTGTAGTAGTCTGACTGTTGGAACCTCTGGATTATTTCTTCTTTGATTTGCCCTTCCACTAGCTCCGTGGCAGCCACACTCGACGGCCCAGTCCTACCTTCACCTTCTCTGGCCAAGCCCCTCTCCACAGCTGCGTTGACGGCCATTTGGAACTTTGGAGATAACTTGAACTGCTCCACCGTCACAAGGCAAAGATCTGGGTAAGCTGCCCTTTCAGACGTCATCACCCTAGTTAGATCTACTATCTTGGTCTTTTCCTCCTCCAAGGCCTTCTCTAGCCCCGCCATTCGTGCACATACTTCTTCCTTCTCCTTCGAGGCTTGTACATGCAGCTCTTCATTGTTTACAAGAGCCTCCTCCAACCTCTTATTAGCAGTGGCGCAGGCTTGCTAAGCTTCATTAGCCTTCTTCTACTCGCTCGCCAATTCAAACTCCAGTGACACCGCCTTACGACGTGTCGCTTCAAGCTTTACCTTAGTGGCTGACAACTCGGTAGTGACCTCAGTTTGGCCAATCTTGGCGCACTCAGTTAGATACCCTTGCACCACTGCTAACACCTCTATCTTCTTCGCTCTCTAAGCGTACGCCAAGCCCTTTACACATGCGCTTCGTGCAGCTTTCCTCCAACTGGCCGCCTCTGCCCTTAGATTCTGCAATTGCGCTCGAGTCTCTTCCAACTGGGCCTTCACGGGCTCTGCTTCCACCTTCGCCCTCACTGCCTTGCCTAGTAGAGCGGCCGTTAGGGTCGTCACCTCTATCTGCGTTGAGCAGAGTCTTCTCATGAGGTTGACCTCTGTCAGTTGAGCCACACCCCGTACGGTTGTGTCCTCAATGATCCCCATCAGCTGGTCTACCCCTGCTCAGACCTCCTAATGCGCCTTAAAGGACTCACCTCCATCCATCGCCAAGTGGCCAGCCACCGCTTTCACATGATAAGTGGTAGTTCCATGGCTTGGGAGCAACTCTGCTGAGGGCAACCCCTTTGAGAACCGGTCTGCCAATTGAGCACCACTCAGTACCCCTTCTTTTCCTTCCACCCCTTTCCTTGCCCCAACGATTGAAGTCTCAACCACACGTCCCTCTCCATCTGGACGTGCCTTGGCCTTCTCACTCTCACTTCTAAGGCTTTCTCCATTGCTCCCTCTTTCTTCTTCTTCACCAATGACCTTTCTTCCCCACCCGCCACCGCCGCTCCCTTTCTCTTCTTCTTCCCCAACACTTAGTCCACCTCCCTCCTATTTCTCACATTCAATGGATCCACCGGTGCTCGTAGGAGGACAAAGTCTGTTAAGTCTTTCTCTCCTAGTGGCTTGGGACGTGATCAGACCGATCGTTTCATGACTAGCTTAGGCGTTGGGCCCAACTGTTTTTCCTCATACTTCTCCACCATCGTAAAGGCCTGTTTTTCCTCTACCTCCTGCGTTTTTCTCCTTGCCTCTACCTACTCTGATGCAGGATCTTCCCCGGTCGGCTGAGGGCTGGACAAGGTCGTTCCATTTTAGCCCCTCATTCTGCTTCTGCTCATTCACTTGTTTAACCCTCCTCTCCGCCACCGTATCCAACTTTGGCTCCAATGATTTAGTGGAGAGTTTCAAAATCGTGCGAACTTCTCTTCCGCCACTCGCTGACACATAAAACCACTTCGGTCTCCATCCCTTCACTGACGACGGTAGTCCTGCCACCAATCCTCTCCCAGCTATCGCTTGCATGGTCACCCATGTCTTTTGTTGCCTTGAAGTCTTATAACACGAAAAAAATTCATCCATCATTATTATCTCCCGTTCGGTAGCCCGTGGCCACAGGATCACACAGGCAAACAGAATCTTCCACGCGTTCGACATAAGCTGTCGTGGGGCCACCTTCAGGTTGTTTAACACGTTGACCAGTAGCTATGGGAGAGGTAGCTATAGGCCCCCCTACAACGCTTTTTTATACAATGTGAACTCCATCGGTCATGCGTCCAGCGCCCTCTCATTCGCCGTTGGTAGCCTTAACTCTATGTCAGCTAAAATTTGGTATCTGCTGCACAACTCCTTAAGATCCTCTACCGTTAGAGTGGATTTGTCCACCTTGGTATGCCAGTGGTCAGGCGCCACTTGGTTAATCGGCTGCGCTGCTGAGATCATTGTAGATGGCAGAGGTCGCGTTGGTTGCTCCACCCCCTCTCCACCCGTGTTTCTGCCTTATATTGCTCTGCCAACTCCACTTTGTCATCCTCTCCTAACGCATCCAATCCTATGGCTGGCGCTTTGTCTTGTGCCATCTTCTTTACATTTTTGACTATTGCTTTGGTTGCGGGGGCAAGAAAATTTGCTATATGCCAGATGGGAGAGTCTCCTGCGATGAAGGAACTCAAGTCTAGAATGTGCTGATTTTTTGCAATCAGGTAGGTAAAGTGCACAAGTCCAAATGCCCAGGGTTTGCCCGTATTCCAAGGGTCGCGGTTAAAATTCACCAGTTTCAAATTCCACCAATATAAAACCCCGTCTTTCTTATGTCACCACCTATACAACCTCTTCACTTCCTACTACCGCTTTATATCCCTCCTCAGTGGGCCAGATTGCCCCACGTGTACGGGCTTGGTCCCTCATTCCTCACACTCCTCCTCTTTCCTCTCCCCCGCCTATTCCACTTCATATCATCACATGCTTTCTTGTACCTCAAGCCCCGCGCCCTATAAATGCCTATCACGTCGGTTGGTCGTGTCACGACCCCAAACTGCCCTTAGTAGTTTGATGACGTGATGGCTAGTAATCCGAGATCACCGAAGGCCAACTTCCAAAGTTCACACACAAACAGAGTATAAATATATACGGGGCTCACAAGTGCGGAAGCAATAATTTAGAGATACAAATGGTCCAGAAGAGCAGTGCGTAAGTTACATGGAATGGCATACAACTTTACATAGTATTACAACTTGAATATGAATACAATGAAAGTACAAAATACATTTTACATCTTGATCAAAAGGCTTCTCCAGCCGACGTGTGTAAATTGCAGACATTATAAGCCGAGAAGCATAGTTTTCAAGACTGCCGACATGTAAACAAGTTAAGCCGACATAACAAAAACCCAAAACAAGCTTACGAGTCACACCTAGGCGTCACCGCCTTCCTGTTCATCACCTACATATATATATAGAGAGGGTGAGCTTGGATACTCAGTGAATGGTACAAGAAATAAAGGGATTTGCATGACTGGTATTCAAGATCTTTATCAAACAATACATAACATAATTAGTGCAAGCCAAGGGATGAACCAAGTCCATCTTCCAAATCTGTCAAGTTTCAAAGGATGCTTACTAATGTCGATATAATACAAGTGATGACATCTCGGCAAACAAACCCACGCGGTAAACCGTCAGTGGCAAACAAGACAAGACAAGGGAGATATCTCAATTCAATGGTGCCGTTGCATTATAGTCCCCGGACACTAAGGACTTGTGCTACTAATGCTTAGAGTCCCCTAGCACGTACGGACTTCCAAACTTTGTGCTACAAGTGCTTATAGTCCCCTAGCATGTACAGACTTCCAAGAATGTCATCAAAACAAGATATGTATATATTTTCCAATTATAAATAACCATTCATGCTTACAAATACTTTTATCAAAACAAGGCATAGCTTTATCAAAACGTTATAACATAACTTTATTAAAAATATCACTCACTTAGTTCGTCAAACGTCGGGGTCAAGGCAAGTCCAAACCCTACAAGCACATGACAAAGTTTGTTGAATGCACCTTTAAACAAGTTTCACATGCATGCAGATGATCTCGGCATTTCCCCAAGACTAAGTCGGCTAAGTCAAATCAAAACAAACACAATTCTTTATCTCGGGAAAACATGCTGGGTGACTACCAGGTCTAGGCCGAGGTCTCACACCTCCTTACTGAGGTGTTGCCTCGATGGCCACATTCAAGGAAATGAGGTCGGAAAAAATATGGGTTTCCCTCTCTAAAAGAACATGAACATGAGGAAGATGAATGCAAAGGTCATGATTTGCTATTACAAATCTGAGATTACACGCTATGAGTTCAAAAACATGGACCTGGGTACCCATATTCAAGGATCTAGTGAAAACAAACACAAAAACATGAAACTTAATGCAAACTTTCAGATCAAACAAGACCTTTCTTTCAAGAACACATGAACACCATTCTCTCTTTCTAAACTAACTTTAAATCGATGCATGACATGCAAAACGGGTTCGATCATGCAATGCAGCTAGATGATCAATAAGAATGACAAGAGTAAATCAAGAATCTAACCTCAATACGCGAATCTAATGGTTTGATGTCTAGGAAATCAAGCTCGAAACCCACTCTCTCACTCTAAAGTTCTTCTTCTTCTTCTAGAGCTTCTCTCTCCTCACAAACAAAGACATATAGCAAAATGATACATTTCAAGATCTGCTAGCTGACTTAATCCTCTACAGAGGCACGCGGCAGTGGTTGGTTGGTGCTACACAGAAAGGTGGCTGAGTGACAAGACAAAACTATGACAAAGTGTGTTCAACAAGCAAGACGGCATGGGCGCTCTGGCGAGTAATGATCTCGGCTAATAACAAGACATCGGCAAGTAGGAAATAATGACCTTGGCTGGGAAGGACAACACATGACTAAGCTGTGCCACACCTTGGCCTAGATGTGCCACATCTCGGTCTAGGTCATACCTCTCCGGGACAAGATCACTTAGGTGCAAAGGTAACATCTCGGTCTAGGTGATTCACACCTCGGCCTTGATGATGAACACCTCGGCCTAGATAATGACATCTCGGCCAATATGTCAGGGCGAAGGTAGAGGTCAAACAAAGTGGTTCCAAGGTAATCCTAAACTGAAGACGACCTCGGCTAAACTCACACCAAGCAAGGTACAAAACATGCTGTAACACTTAAACGAACAAGGACAAAACTAGAAACGCACGCTTACAAGACTGACTCACACGAATGCATATGAGTATGGCTAGGATAGCGTGAGGGTTATTACAGGTCGCCTCTCTCAACGCTCGACCACCACGATGGTCGGTCACCTCCCTCAACGCTCAGCCACCATGTCAGTCGGTCACCTCCCTCAAATACTCGGTCACCGTGTTGGTCGGTAACCCCCTCCCTGGTCGTCCACCACGTCGGTCGGTCACCTTCCTCGCCATTTGACCACCCCGTCGGTCGGCCATCTCCCTCACTATTTGGTTACCGCGTCGATCGGTTACCTCCCTCTTGGTCGATCACTACGTCAGTCAGTCATCTCCCTTCTTGATCATCCACCGTGTCGGTCGGTCACCTCTCTTGACGGTTAGCCACCACATTAGTCGGTCACCTCCCTCGGCCATCACGTCAGTTTGTCACTTTCTTTCCCATTCGGCCACCTCGTCGGTCGGCCATCTTCCTCAGTGCTTGGCCACCTCCCTCAGTGGTCCGCCACGCAAACCCCCGGTTCGACGGTCGGTCGTCTTGGGGGCCTCTTTTCTTCTTTCTTATTCCCTTCGTTGGACTAAAGCTGTACTCAGGAATAAGGGCCTACTGATACTGATGGATACCCAATGGAGGCTTAGCCTACGGTTCAGGGAGCCCAGCAACTTCAAGAAGCCAATGCTGGCTCAAAGCCAATAACATTCAAACACTTGTCAGGTAGGAAACCAACCACGTAAGCAGACAAAAATCCTACAAAGTTATTGCATCCACACACCAACCATTTAATGAAGCCTTTATAGCATTAAATGCAGCAACCTCTTTACGTCGGAGGAAACAGACTCACTATGAACGAGGTCAGCTAGGCCTTAGACTTTCAGCTGACGAGACAACTTAGAATGGATAAGGAAATGATAAACGAAGGATATAAGAAAACTTCTGAGGAACATTAGAGGCTAATTTTTTCCATCCCTTGTTACTCTCTCTCTCTCAAATCAATCTACCGTAACCTAACTGGGTTGTCGGAGTGTTCGTCGGGGGAACACTTCTCGCTTTGGACCTTTTTGCAGGTACGTTTCGAGGACTTTGAGGTTAGTAGATTCGCTAGAAGCGGGGATCAGTCCAGCCCATCTCCTACTGAAGTTACTGCATCATCAATTGTTATTATTATTATTATTATTATTATTATTATTATTGTTATTTGTTCTCTTATCTATATTTTTCATCATTTTTTTCTCTTTTATCAATATTAGCTAGTATCACCCAATAACATAACAACTTACGAAACATGAATGCTTCTTTTGTTTTGTAAACATATTTGTATATTAAATTTTTTATAAGAAAAATAAACATAATAACATTTCATATTTATAATAATAAAAAAAATTGACTTATAAAAATTACCAAATGCTACCTCATAAATATATTAAAAACAATTATCATTTTATCTTTTCACAATCCTATATTATTCTCAAACTTTAATTATCATGAAGAAAATAAGTCAATATTTCTCACCTTAATAATAAAATGTTTAAAAATAAATATAAAAGTGAAAAAATATCTAATCACATTACAATAAATTAAAATTAGACGATAGGTAATGAAAGATAAAGAAATTATTTGAGAATAATAAATTATTTAAATTTGACATTTCTTACATCTAATTAAAATAGAATTTTACTCGAAGAAATAAATTATTTGAAAATAATAAAATACTCAAATAATTTTTTATTTATTACATCTAAAATCTATATATCCATCTTTGTTTCTTTCATTTAAATTATTTTTATTAAATTAAATCTCAAAATTAATTCAAATAAGAAACATGGATATTGTTTCTTAATTTCATTAATGGTTGATTTTTTTTTTAAATTTATAAAAGTTCAAAACTTATAATGGAAAAAAAAAAGCCGAGGAAATACAAAAAAAGTTTGTGAGAAATGGGCATTATGGTCATTTGCACAACCAAGTTAATATCGTTTGGCTTAAATTAACGGAATAGGGAATTTTGACAATATCAAAAAAAGTAAGGAAAAGTTTTATAATTTTTAAAATTATAAGAGTAATTTCTATAATTGTCAAAAATCTTAACGCTATGTTTGATTAGGAGATTTGTGAAAAGATTTGGAAAGAGAAATGAAAAAGGAAGGTGAAATGTGAATAGAATATACTTACATTTAACCTAATTTCACATATTTTTTTATTTTTCTTTCTAAATCTCTAACCAAACACAATATAAGAGAAGTGAAAGCAATTTATCCTAAAACTATTTTGTTTTGCAAAGGAGGGAGAGGAAGAGAATGTGGTTTTGAGTCCTAGTGTCACGGACTAGGCGCTTGTCATCCTCCCGAGAAGCCGGCTCCACAAGTGGTACTGCGTACGCCGTGCATTATGCCCAAGGACCAACCCAGGAGATGCGATAGGGATCTACCCTGTCTGCCTTGCCGTTCACAAACTAATATGCTTGCAAGGTGCTTGGTGTAGAACTCGCATCCCTAATGAGTCGGTACGTGACATGCTACCATTGCCAATCCTTGATGCCCTCGTTAGGGGGACATTACCCTGCCTGCCTCCATGCTTGTTCGTTCTCCTACCCACAGGAAACCCGCCCCGCGCGGACACCACCCTTGGTGCGGACCCCACAATGAAGGTGCTTGGTGTAAGTCCTACCTACCGTTCCCATCACAGTGCCCCTAGGCTAGCTCTGATACCACTTGTCACGGACTGGGCGCTTGTCATCCTCCCGAGAAGCCGACTCCATGAGTGGTACTGCGTACCCCCGTGCATTATGCCCGAGGACCAACCCAAGAGATGTCATAGGGATCTACCCTGCTTGCCTTGCCGCTCACAAACTAATGCGCTTGCAAGGTACTTGGTGTAGAACTCGCATCCCTAATGAGTCGGTACGTGACATGCTACCACCGCCAGTCCCCGACACCCTTGTCAGGAGGACATTACCCTGCCTGCCTCCATGCTTGTCCGTTCTCCTACCCACGGGAAACCCGCCCCGTACGAACATCACCCTTGGTGCGGACCCCACAATGCAGGTGCTTGGTGTAAGTCTCACGTATCGTCCCTATCACAGTGCCCTTAGGCTGGCTCTGATACCACTTGTTACGGACTGGGCGCTTGTCATCCTCCCGAGAAGTCGACTCCATGAGTGGTACTGCGTACCCCGTGCATTATGCCCAATGACCAGCCCAGGAGATGCGATAGGGATCTACCCTACCTACCTTGCCGTTCACAAACTAATGTGCTTGCAAGGTGCTTGATGTAGAACTCGATCCCTAATGAGTCGGTACGTGACATGACCCCCGTGTATTATGCCCAAGGACTAACCCAAGAGATGCGATAGGATCTACCCTGCCTGCCTTGCCGCTCATAAACTAATGCGCTTACAAGGTGCTTGATGTAGAACTCGCATCCCTAATGAGTCGGTACGTGACATGCTACTACCGCCAGTCCCTGATGCTCTCGTCAGGGGAACATTACCCTGCCTACTTCCATGCTTGTCTGTTCCCCTACCCATGGGAAACTCGCCCCGCCCAGACACCACCCTTGGTGTGGACTCCACAATGAAGGTGCTTGGTGTAAGTCTCACGTACCGTTCCCATCACAGTGCCCTTAGGTTGGCTCTGATACCATTTGTCACGGACTGAGCGCTTGTCATCCTCCTGAGAAGCCGGCTCCACGAGTGATACTACGTACCCCCGTGCATTATGCCCAAGGATTAACTCAAGAGATGCGATAAGAATCTACCTTGCCTGCCTTGCCGCTCACAAACTAATGCGCTTGCAAGGTACTTGGTGTAGAACTCACATCCCTAATGAGTCGGTATGTGACACTAAGATGTACTAGAGGATTTGGATTCCACGATAATGTCTCAATTTGGTAAAGCTGGAATAGAACGCTCACCCCCTCCTTTTTTTTTAATACGAAAAATGTTTATTTCCAAACCACTTTCTTTATAAATACAATTGAAAATTTATCTTTTAGGTTGCATTTGGATTTTTTTTTTTTTCCTCTTTACAAATTTACATTCAAATTTGTAATTTAAACATAGTTGTAATGTATATTAAGAATAATGTCCGCTGTAATTTCAAATATTAAAGATAATTTTTAGAGTGAATTTATATAATGTTCGATGTAATGAATAATGTAAAGTATTGCTTTAAAAACTCCGAATAACTTCTCATTTTGATGGTGTAACAAGACTTCAGACAAGAAATCAATTATAGAATTAATCACGTCAAGTATTTTGATCGTACATCCCACATGGTGGCACCTATTTTAAAAGATATAATTCCATTTAAATTACTCCATTTATATTTTATTTAATTGGTTCTAAACCATGGACAGTCAAAACAGAAAGGGCAAATGTTAATAAAAAGAGCAATGTTAGGGTTGTTTTTGGTAACGTTTATATTTATAAAAATTTTATAAATTAATTTTTATTTATTTTTAAAAAATATAAATTATAAATGCATTTGATTTAAACAAAATATTTGAAAAATTTTAAAAATATAAATTAAAAAATATGTTTGTTCATATCTAAAATATTTATATTTATTTTTAATTATTTATGTCAATATGATCATACAAATATAATTGAAAGAAAAATTAATTGGAAAAAAATTAATTGAAAAAAAAAGTGAAAAAAAATTAATTGAAAAAATAATTATATTTGTGTAGAGTTTCTCAAATATTTTATTTTTATAAAAAAATTATATTGATGGAATATTGATATCTATTTGATTAGATCATATTTTTATCAATAATTTATTTTAAAAATTATATTTACTGTTGACAAAAATTTGATCCGATAAAATAATTATTTATATCCCATCAATATAATTTTTTATAAAAATATAATAGTTGATGAATTATATATAAACAGTTTGAACAGAAAACTCTCATGAATTTAATACA
This sequence comes from Camellia sinensis, assembly GCF_004153795.1. Taxonomy (NCBI): domain Eukaryota; kingdom Viridiplantae; phylum Streptophyta; class Magnoliopsida; order Ericales; family Theaceae; genus Camellia; species Camellia sinensis. The sequence continues at coordinate 991,132 of NW_021025113.1, read as the reverse complement.
GAAATGATACATTTCTTTAATTTGAGAGATTTAAAAGAACACTAATAATATAAAAAATCAAAAAAAAAAATTAAAATTAAAATATCACATCATATAAGACCCACACATCAATTAAAATTATTAAAACTTTTAATTAAGAGTTCTCAATTTTTTTTCAATTTAATAATACGTTCTAGTTATGGGAGAAAAGCCTAATCCAAATATGACAATTGAAATGACAAGACAAAGTTGTCAAAGCCCAGAGACGACCCATTTTTGACAAGGCCGAAGACTTAGACAAAGCATACAAGCTACAAATAAAGGTATGTGCCCGAGGGCAGGGGCAAAATGCAAGACAATGCACAAAGCCAAGCATAACATATGATCATGCGAGAAACATAGGGGACGTATCCCGGAGTTTCGGAAGGAGAGAGAAACGTAGGGACGTATCCCGGTGTTTCGGAAAGAGAAACATAGGGACGTATCCCGGAGTTTCAGAAGGAGAGAGAAACATAGGGACGTGTCCCGGTGTTTCGAAAAGAAGAGAAAAACGTAGGGACGTATCCCGGTGTGTCGGAAAGGTATAGAAACATAGGGACGTATCCCGGTGTTTCGGAAGGAAGGAGAAACATAGGGATGTATCCCGGTATTTCGAAAAGAAAGAAACATAGGGACGTATCCCGGTGTTTCGAAATGGTGTGAGCAATGGAACGTATTCCGAACGCTTTTAACCGAAGAGGGAGAAACAAAGGGACATATCCCAAAGGTTAGGGACGTATCCCAAGAATTAGGGACGTATCCCAAAGATTAGGGACGTATCCCAAAGGTTAGGGACGCATCCCAAAGGTTAGGGATGTATCCCAAGAATTAGGGACGTATCCCAAAGATTAGGGACATATCCCAAAGGTTATGAACAAGGAGGAGAAACATAGGGACGTATCCCGGTGTTTTGACAAAGGAGAAGAAACATAGGGACGTATCCCAGTGTTTCGGAGAGGAGGAGAAACATAGGGACATATCCCGTTGTTTCGGAATGGAAAGAGAAACATAGGGACGTATCCCGGTGTTTCGGAAAGGTAGGAGAAACATAGGGACGTATCCCGGTGTTTCAGAAAAAAGAGAAAAGAAACGTAGGGACGTATCCCGATGTTTCGAAAAGAGAGAAGAAACGTAGGGACGTATCCCGGTGTTTCGAAAATAGAGAGAAACATGGGGACGTATCCCGGTGGTTCGAAAAGAGAGAGAAACATAGGGACGTATCCCGGTGTTTCGGAAAGAGAGAGAAACGTAAGGACGTATCCCGATGTTTCGAAAAGAGAGAGAAACATAGGGACGTATCCCGGTGTTTCGAAAAGAGAGAGAAACATAGGGACGTATCCCGGTGTTTCGAAAGGAGGGAGAAACATAGGGACGTATCCCATTGTTTCGGAAAGAGAGAGAAACGGAAACGTAGGGATGTATCCCGGTGTTTCAGAATGGTGAGAGAAACATAGGGACGTATCCCGTTGTTTCGGAACGGAAGGAGAAACATAGGGACGTATCCCAGTGTTTCGGAAAGAGAGAGAAACGTAGGGACGTATCCCGGTGTTTCGAAAAGAGAGAAACGTAGGGACGTATCCCGGTGTTTCAGAATGAGAGAGAAACGTAGGGACGTATCCCGGTGTTTCAAAAAAATGTGAAAGAACATAGGGACGTATCCCGGTGTTTTGGAAGGAGAAGAAACATAAGGACGTATCCCGGTGTTTCGGAGAGAATGAGAAGCATAGGGACGTATCCCGATGTTTCGGAATGGTGTGAGTATTGGAACGTATTCCGAATACTCTTAACCAGAGAAGGTCTAACTCATCACACGCGCGAGGAGAAAGAATGATAATTGCAAGTGAAAAGGCGAATAACAATGCTAATGAAGTGGGTGCATAACAATGCAATTGGAATGTGCATCACAATGCAAGTGGAACGGGCGTGACAACGCATATTTAGAACAAAATGCGGAATAAAGGAATACAAGCCTTAACAAGACCAATTCAAACACAACCTCCGATTTACCTCTCAGAAGGGTCACAATATACATTTCAAAAGGATACACCTCGTGCATGCCGACTGACGATGAGCTACGCATCGAAGACATGAATTGAAAATTCCGCAGAAACAATTTGAGCTAAAAGTGGGTTACTCTTGCTTATACTTCCAAAACGCAGTTACTACCTTTCTTTCCTGGCAAGGACTGGTTTTCTGAGGGAGCACTTTGATTGCCATTCTGGCTTGAAGCAGACCTGATCTTGAGCTTGAGGTAGGGGCACACCTATACTTCGGAGTAGTGACAAGGCCTGAAGAGGTACATCCGGAGTATAATCACGGAATTTGCTGCAGGTGAAACACACTCAGATGTTTCGATTTTCCCTCTTTTCTTTTGCTTTGTAGTCTGGAACCCATATAGCTTCAAATAGGTCCTTGTTTTACTGTTCTTGCATGACCTGGGTTGAACCCTGCGGTTTTAAGAAAGAACAAATTCTTGTTTTGCACAAATGTGGAGAATGGCACAGCACTCCGAGCACAAAACGATTTGATTTTGAATTTGAGAAATGAGTTCTCGACCGGGTATTGAGCCTACAACTAAACACAGCACACTACAACTCAACAACGGAAAACAAAAGGTAAACAACCTAAACACATCGAGTATCACTCGAAACGACTCAAAACAAGATTCGAGACAAAACAAAAGACACGACACACAGACATGCACAGGGAGCCTGTTTCACCGGGTATTGTTTCCCACCCTCTCTCATTTGTGATCCTCACATCGCTCGGCCCTCAAGCTCTATTTTTTTGGAAAAGCCCTTTTCTCACTTTTTCTCTCATCGCACATCTCTCTATTCTTCAATCTCTCATTTTTCAATCCCTCCCCTGGGTGGTTGATGGATAAACTAGAAATTGTGGGCTCTTGCCGCTGGTATTCTACCAGATTCTCAATCTTGTTCACAACAGTGAGCTTCTCCCATAGAGAGGCTGCGCTACAACTGGGCGTGTAGCAAATTTGCAGCTGACATCGGTTGACGATGCTCTGTTGGGGAGTTTGGACGTGATCAGATTTGTCCAGATGAGGATGTGGAATATCATGATCCATTCCAACTCGTGCTTCGCACTTGGCTTGATACCTCGTTGCTTGGAGGATAAGAGAGCTTTCTGCCCTTCTGCGCTCAGCTCAGTGGTGCTCCTTTTCTGGCGAATACGGTGCCCTTTCGACAAGTTGAGTGTCCTTTCTGGCAAGTATGTTGACAAAGGGGAAAAGACAAAACACCTGACTCAACTGTGCCCCTAGTTCATCATTTTGACCATTTTTTGTTTTTGCTTTCTACTAAAACAGTTTTGACCAACATGAGAGTTAGATTAACGCGCTTGTTCGATTTTTGATTTGAAATCATGCAAGTTAGGCTTATGAGCACTGAAAATTTTCCTTTTTTGGGTCCAAGAAAAGGTCCAGTTTTTGGAAAAGATAGAACAATTTTCGAGAAAATTAGTCAACCTCAGTAAAAATTCTCAAAAACTATTTTTGCAAACGGCCGATGCTTAACAAGCGCGGGACTTACTCTTGAGATGTACAACCTCAGATCTGGACAAAAATTGCCCCCTTGCTCGAAGAGAGCTGCATGGCAACGGAAAGTTGCCCCTTGTTTGAACGGCACCGCAGCGCATTGAATGGCAACGGAAAGTTGCCCCTTGTTTGAATGACACCACGGTGCATTGAATGGCAACGGAAAGTCGCCCCTTGTCTAAATGGCACCGTAGTGCATTGTAATCAGTCCTCAGAGCGATGATTATGACCGAACTCCCGGATACAGAAAAGACAAGGATGACTAGAACCAACACATGGACACAATCGATTTTAGAGGTGTTTGTGGCTGGACTTCAGAATGAAGTTGCCTACGTATCCCAAACATGGGAATCAAGCCTTACGTAGTTCCGGGTTAAGGTACACTCGGGTATTAACCTCTCCTTTTTTTAGGCTCTAACTTTTGCCAAGGCGCCCGTTACGGGTTTTCGACCTTGCGAGCTTTGTTCTTCTTTTCTTTTCAATTTTTTTTTTTTTTGCTCTCTTTTTTTTGGTATTTTTCTCTTGCTCTAACTTTTGCCTGGGTCGCCCTTCCGGGTTTTCGGCCCAGCGAGCCTCTCAAAGGGCAAAAGTGTAACAAGTCCATGCCAAATGGTTTTAGGGTTTTGAAGCCATCCGTATCTAGGAGAGTGGCTGTTTTATTGATTTACTGGAGAATCCATCATGGTTTCTCCACGACCTTCTTTTGATGAGATCTAATCTTCTTGATCTGACTTTGGTGCCTCTTGTTCGAGGGCTGCTTCAAAATGGCCACACAGGCCTCACGTTGTGGCTGACCGTTGAACGTTCTGAACTCAGGTTCAAGGTTTGAAAGTGAGGGGTCGAATCTCGAGGCTGAGAGCGATCCTAAGCTGCACAATCTCAAGAGCGATCCCACACAAGTCTTCACAGGGCCACGCAAAACATTTGTTTTTTTGAAAATTTTTAGGAAAGCGACAAATTGCTCGCGCCGAAGATAGTGTGGGACCAATCTGGATCAAGCCAGGGTCCTTCTCAGTACTCACATTAACAAGCATGATCTCAATCATTAAGGGCTTAGCATGCCTCTCTTTCTCTCAATTGATTAATTTTTGCAAAACCTGAGGAATTCCTTCCTCTTCGTTTTTATCACAATGTTTCGAAAAAAGTTTTGAAAAACTTAGGTCATTACAATGACTTCGAAGGCACAGAAAAGGCAGGCAAAGAGCACTATCATTCCATTCAAACTTCTAGCGCAACTGGCACACGACAGAAGCAAACACGAGAGTGTGAAAATCACTGTTGTTCCATTCAAATCTGTTGGCACAACTGGCTCCCTGGCAGAAACAGACTCAAAGGAAAGCAAAAGGACAAACGCAAAACAAGCAAGTGATATCCAAGGTAACACCCCTGAAATCACCTGACTCTAACAAAACAGGACTGACTCGATACAATAAGACAGACCCGACTGACGTAGTATGAAAGGACTGACTTAAAACAAAGAGGCAGACTCAAAACAACACAACAAGACTGACCCAATACCCAAGTCAGAATGTACAAAACTAGCATTCACAAATGCTCAAAACAGTGCATGCCATACGCCACATCTGGAGTAAACTGAGTGCCGCCCGCAGGTGGTTTATCCCTCGATCACATCACATTATCCCCTACAAGTTCACTGATCAAGTGCCGATAGACTTTGCAGGACCTGGTGCGGGGATGACCCCGTTGTCAATCAAATTTTGTATCTCGTGGCGGAGACGGACGCAGCTGTCGGTGTCATGACCGGTTTGTTGATGGAAAGCACAGTACTTAGTCGGGTCATGTTTTGGAGGGAGAGGATCGGGTAGAGGCCGTTGCTCTAACGGTTTCAGATGTCCTTTCCTGAGTAGGACCCCCAGGGCTTTAGACAAAGACATATAGAGTGGGGTGAAAACCCTCTTGCCTCGGGGTAGATAGTCTGAAGTTCGGGGGTTTGAAGTGGATCCACCAACAAAGGGGGTGGCTGCTCTTGGTGTGGTGGTGGCGACCATGCCCACCTCGGAAGATCTTGCAGCTGCGTCACCGCTGGTGGTCGCATTCGAACTGCGGGTAAATGCCCTCCTGGGTTGCTCCTTCTCCTGGTCAATGAGGCCCTGCTTCATAGCATCCTCGATCTGTACTCCCATCTCATACAAATCTGAAAAGGTAGGGAAGGGGAGCACGATCATTTTCTGCATTAGTTTGGGCTGGAGGTTGCGTACAACCATCCGTATCTGATCCTTATCTGTTGGCCTAATGGTCATCATTGAGGCCTTGGCCCTCCAGCGGGCCACGAATTCTGAGAAGCTCTCCTTAGGCTCCTGCCTCGTCGTCTCAAGATCACGGGTCGTAATCTTGATTTGTGTATTGTATAAATATTGTGCGACGAAGGCCTCAGCCATCTCGTCCCAACTTCTCTTGACGTCATCCTCCAATTTGGCATACCATGCGGCCGCTACACCCGACAGGGTCCGGCCAAATAAAGATAGCTTCTGCAGTCTAGTGAGGCCCATTGGCCTTAGGACATCTGAAAATAGTCGTAGGTGCACCATGGGATCCCCAGACCCGTCAAAACGATCAATTTGTGGCATCTTAAACCGATCTGGCAGCGTCACGGCTGCGTCAGTGTATCCCTCTCCAATGTCCGGAATGGACTTCACACCTTGAGATTTCTTGAACAGCTTTTCAAGCTTGTGCATTTTTAATGCCACGGACTCCACCTCGGGCTCGAAGGGAGAATCCGATTGGTTGATAGGAGTGGGTGCCTTGGATAGTTGAGGCAGAATCGGGGGTGGAGCTGGCCCGACTGGAATGTCCGTATCATCCTGGACATGGGTTGCCTCCCCGAGTATGGGAACTCTTGGTGGGGGAGGAGCCTGGTGCGAAGTAGATACTCCAGTTTGTTGCTCCAATCTGGCAATTGTCTCTGCCTGTTGGGCTATGACCACAGCCTGTTGCTTGGCGAATTCTGCTTGACGGACAGTGTCTTGCTGCATGGCTTTCATACTATCCTGGAGTTGGCGCACCATCTCTTCCAGACTTGACATACTATTATAATCTAACTGAGCAACAGGTATATCTGTGTCGGCAATAGGTTCGAAAATCTCAGCCTGACTGCTCAAAGATCACTGATCTGGTAGCTGTTGTACTGATGGTCTGTGCCTGACTAGCCTTCTCTAGCCCTGATTACCCTTGAACTGAATCTCTGACCTGACAAAGTCTATCAGCACAAGTCCGATGAACCTCAAGGGATATCGGAGCCTTCTGAAGCTATGGTTCCAGGACTACCTTGCAAAAGGGAAAACAGAGAGCATATCAGCCTAATTTCACTGGAACAGATTTGAGCATACTAGGATGAATGTACCCAATACTGATCACTGTTTCCCAAATGTCTGCCTGTAAACTCATACCCTTAGGTAAAACTGATTCCCCAAATACTGATGCTGATGCCCACAGGCCTAATGCCCAGACTTGTAATTGGTATATGCATTCCTGTAGAGATACACTCTAAAAACACATAGCAAGTAAGAGAGAGCCAAAACACCCCTATGTTGGGGTAGGGTTTCCCTGTCCTATTTTGTCAGGAACTAGGGTTTCACTATGCACACAGCAGTTTCAAACAACCTATCGAGTAAGCAACCTGTCCTAGTTTGGAATGGTCACTATGGATTCCGAATATGCACTAGGTCGAATGGTCAAAAGGGTGCTCCGGTAAAAATCGGGGTTTGTGCTCCCATACTGTCAGAGTAAATAACCGGTCAGCCTTATGGTCATGCCTTGACAGGACAAGCCTCCGGCAAACCGTTCAGGAATGGCAGATAGCAAACACGGTGTCCTAGGCGCACCAATGCACATGCGATGCAAAGAAACACATAAGTGAAATCAAAACAGGATATCACGAGTTCGAGTCAAGCTCTCTAAATCCCCAGCAGAGTCGCCAGAAACTGTAGACACGCCCGCGAGGGACCTCGCTGCTACAGTTCGGACTCGATTTTGTTACGGTTCTAAATCTGAACCAAAGAGTCCAAATCCGGCAAATCATTTTGAGAAAACAGATTTTTGAAAGAAGTGCCAAACATGGACTGCTTTGCCAGATACAGAGTCGCCACCTAAATATTTTATTAAGGGGGAATTTAGGAAACCCTGACTCGGTGCCAAAGGCCACATGTACGTCATCACCGGAGTTGTCTCGGCTCGGGAGCTTGGGTACGATCGGGGAAGGTCAACTATGAGCACCCCCTTTCGCCTGGTTCGAAAACCGGCCTCTACTAACCATGATATCCTGTTTTGAAAATGTTTATGTGTTCTTACACCATTTATTAGCCTAGAATTACTATGTTATGCGCACAGCAAACAAGTATAGACTTGTAACGCCCTCAAAATAGCAACATTAAACCCATCAGATAAGACATGCATTTACATAGAAGCTAACCACATTCTTTTATTCATTAAAGTTCCATTACATAAGTATTACATGTTAACATCAAAACAAAATGCCCTACGGGCTTACAGCTTTCCAAGTTAACACTTGGTTACAACAAAAGAGTACTAACTCGTTTACACATTAAGCCCTTGGCTTGAAGTTACATGTAATACACAGATAAGCATTTAGCCACATGGCAAGCATACTGTCATGGCAACACTCACACGCATACGGGATGCTAAAGCATAAATACTTACATCGTACTCCGTGCCAAAACAGTAAACTAGTCAGCAAACATGCATGTCCTAGTTCATGTTAAAAATGGCTGATGCATCACATGCAAAAATGCAATCTAGGCAGCCTCGGCTAACCCTAAACATGGCATGTGAAATGTGATCGACGACCACATATTCAATTTGTGAATTGAAGTACAGATGCAGTTAACGTGATGTACTGAGCCTAATGTATGTAATACAAATGTATGGATGCACGCATGCATAGCATAAGGTATGCTAATTTTACAGATGCCCTAATCTACCATCATAAGCAGGTAAATAAAAGGGAAGAGAGAAGTGGGGATTGGAAGACATACACACCACCCACACACACTTATTACAGATTTGCCCTCACTCGGAGGGACCGAATAAATATTACAAATTAATTAACTACGCAAGCTAATCAATATTACAAATTGCCTAATTGATTAATAAAATTAAATAAGCTAAGAAAAGCAGTAAAACCGCCTCGGGAAATGCACCGCCATGCATAGGCTGCCTCTGTTTTCCTTCCTTCACTCCTCTGGAGGTTGTCAAAACCTTAGGACTGCTTCTCTGGACATTGAGGAGTACCACCGGCTGAGTAGAATCGCCACCGGCAGTGTGGTGTAGTCACCGGCACAAGATGAATCCATCAGCTGCTTGTTTACTGCCGGTCGGCAAGGAATGCCTGCAGAGCCTGCAATTGACAGCAACAGAGGGCAAGGCAAAGCATGGCAGCACAATTCAAGGCATATATGCACCATTCATGTCCCTTATCATGTTTGTGACTCAAAGGGGCATGTGTCTCGATTCTCGGACCACCAATCACGCATTTCCATGCATGATGGCCCAAAGAACCAAGTATGCAACTTTCATGTCAAATGCATGCAAACCAAATCAAACAAAGCTATCACAGCTGGCACAAAATATCTCCATAAAGTGGAGGAACAGTGGTCGGCTGCCCAAAAA
>NW_021025113.1:871757-975025 GCF_004153795.1 Camellia sinensis | reverse complement strand
AAATGAAGACAAAGGTACATACAAACATGTATGCCAATTGCCTATCACCTAAGCATGGGAGGGCAACTTTCAAGAACACTTAAAAGAGGACAAACATGGACATGTGGCATACATGGTAAGCTCTGAAATCATGCATGGAGAGGTGCCAAACCAACTAAATAATGCAAGCATAGTACGCAAGAAAGCCCAAAGCTTGGAACTAGCCAAGGGACTCAAACCATGGCCATGCAAAACATGAAGCGAATGGCAGGTATAATCCAAAGCAATCCTAGATCATGTCAAAACAATCCTAAAACATGCAAGGACCAAAGCCAAAATAAGCCAGAACAAAGGGCCAAAAGCATGAGGCATGCAAGGCTACAAAATGGGTGTTACACTACACCTATCAAAACCAAACATGGCATGGCATAAACCAATAAAAACAGAGTTATGGCATGGTAAAACAAGACCATAAACCCACTTAGATGGCATCCAAATGACCTAAGCATGGAGGCATGCACAATGGTCCATTCGTGAGGCATAAAACATCAACTCTTTAAAGCATTAAAGGAGTGATAAGTGCAAGTATATGAGCATACTATATGGACTGAAATAACATAACAAGTGATGCCAAATCATTGAAATGGCCCAAGTAAAGCATGCTAGTGACTTGGACACTCAAAGCTAACAAGCTAGATTGCATGGTAGCTATACAAGGCATGGCATATATGATCAAGACAATGCAAAACAGAGCTTTAGCATGTTAAAACAAGGCTAAAAGCTTCTTGGAGTTGAGCCAAAATCATGCTAGAATGACATGTTACAACATGATGCATATTAAGGAAAATGAGGGGATTGCGAGACAAGTATATGGAGCATGTAAGAGGCCATTAAACCAACTTGAAATAGAGGTATATCATAGCAAAATGACACCAAATACTTGCTGAAATGGAGCGAAAACAAGCTAAGCAAACATGCTACCAATATAAGCCATTTATACTAGCATACAAGACAACAAGGAGAGGGGATGACCCTCTCCTATTTAGGACTCCAAAACCACCTTTCCACCACTGAAAATCCTCTGGATTTCAGTGGTAGAAAGGTCATTCAAAGCCAAGAACAAGAGCCAAAAGGGATGGCCTAAAACAAGGCCAAACAAGGCCAAAGAGTGGGTAAACAACCCCAAACCAAAAAGTGACCTTAAACAAAGGTCTAAAGCAAGTAAAAAAAGAACTTTTATCAGTTAAGACCTAAGCTTAAAACAATAATAAAAAAGGGATAAAAGCTTAAGCAAGAATGGGGTATTAAAAGCAAGTTTGCTCACCCTTGTAGAACCTCTTTAAGAACACCACTCCAGCAACTTTTCCAAGCTTAAACCATTCCAAGAACTCTGAAACTAACTCCCAAGGACCTCAGGAACGAAATGATGGTGTTCTACTAGGTGTTTGTGTGCAATATTATGAAGATTCTACACTTTTGAGCACAAATAAAGGTAAAACAAGAGAGAGAGGTAATATATATATAGAGAGAGATATAGAACTTTGTTTCTCAATTTTCTGAACCTCTGGAAAGGGAGGAGGGCCTCCTTTCTTATAGAATTTCAATTCTCAAGCTTGTTCAACAAGCTTGACTCTTGAAACAAATCCCTCCATACACGTGTATGGAGGATGAGAATACTGCCCACTAGCTGTCACAGCTGGCAAAAAATATTTGCAAAAAGCAGATGAAAAGGGCTTGGCTCAAAAATATGGTCGATCCACCAAAAAAAGTGCCGATCGGCCACCACTTTTGGCCGATGGCAAGAAAACAAGGCCGATGGCATCATGCCTTAGCCGATGGGTTGTGGGGAAGGCCAACAAGCCACCCTCTTCCCTTAAAAGTAAAACCACAAGTACTTGGTCCTCAACCAAGCACAAAACAGACAAGTTGAGAGATCCTAAGGCAAGGTGCGCAGCCGAGACCTTCGAGAACTCAAAATGAACACAAGCAGGGATGATCATCGAGTGTTCAAATGATGACGTCCAAGTCTTGAGGACGGTCAAAAATGAGGTGTCTACAAGGTCTTATCGGCGACCAATTCTGGAATTGATTAGTGTTTTATGCTAATTAGAATTTATGTGATTTTATGGTAGGTTTAATTAAAATTCAATTTGGAGTGATTAAATAAAGATAAATTACATTAGTTTGCAATAACTACATCTTTGCCATTGAGTGGGCCACTCTTAGGGGTCATTGTTTGGAGCTTGGTTTTATATCATTTCTTCAGCCACTTTGGAGACCATAATCGAGAGAGAGAGGGAGAGTAGGAGAATTTTGGTTTCATTGAGATTTTGGCTTGGAGAATTAGAGGAATTGAAGGGAGATTGCATATTTGAGCTTGTATACTTTGAATTCAAGGCATAAGGTAGGAAAATCATCTTCTTAATTGTGAATTCAAGTTATCTCTTGCATGTTTCATGGAAATTTGGAGTTAAAGTCAAGAATTGGTTTAAAATATAGAGTTGAGAGTGAATTCATGCATGCATGTACATATTTTTGAATTTTGAGGTTGTTCTTCATGAATTTCCACATGTATGTCCACATTTTGGTTGTAGTTCATGAATTCACCATAGTTTTAAGCTCAATCTTGCATTTGGTTATGATTTGGAGCATTGGAATTCTTTAGAACTCATGCATGTTAAGTTCTTGTATTGTTCATGAAAGTTCCTTTGAAATTGTGTTCAATTGTCTCGCCTTTGGGCTTGATTTTACAAAATTGATCTTCAAAACATGTTGTACAATGAGTCTTCAAGTGTTTTCTAGAAAATTAGCCCAAAAGAATCGAATTTAAAGCTTTGAAAGTCGCAACCGAGTTGTGATTGACTCAGAAGGATCATTGTGGAGTCCAACTCCTACCCATTTCTATGATGAAATAAGTGATGTCTGCAGCGATTTAGGTTAAGTAATACTTTTAATGATTCTTATATCTAGGTAAACCTGGTGGAGTATGGCAGGATACTTTTCATAAGAATCACCTATGTGAGTGTGAACTGGGCCGGTTCTATAAGATTTGTGAAGGGCTACAAGTCTTTAGAGCACTCATGATAGACCAGGTTGTTCAGGGCCAAAATGAACACAATAGTGAGAACTAAACTGTGTCTGGGAATATACTGTGTGAGTTCTATTGTCTTGGTTTACACAAACAGCTGAACAGTTCAAGACATCATGTTCACTGGTTAGCTAGTAAATCCGATAGTGTCTCACAAGGGAAGGTTCAAAGCCAAAAGCTACCTATCCTTTGCAGAATATTTTCAATTTCCGTACTCTCTGTATTTAGATCATGTTGTTGCATTTTCTCTCCGTCAAATTCCATTCATGTGGGGGATTGTTGGAAAAATAGTGTTTTTATATGGCTTAATTTGGACCAACTTTGAGGCCAAAATTATAGCGACCCCGGTCTTTTCCCGGGGTGGGTTCGAAGAGGTGACGTGTTCCTTGTCGCGTGGCAAGTCACACGGTGAAGACAGAACGTCAAAACCATTTATGAGTGAATGGGAAGTTGACGTCGTTTTTGGGTCTAACATTAATTTTTTAGATAAATTCATTTGAATTTTTTTCAATAAAAATTATTGTGAGAATTTAATTTAAATTCTAAATTCAAGTAGTGGTTTCCTAAAGTTTGTTAAATAGATTTATATTTATATCCTTTTCAAGGTTTTAATAAATCTATTCAACTTTTGGCTTTATTTGATTAAACTATTCTAAATAGTTTAATAATATATATTCCAACTATTTAGAATATTGGTCCATTAGTCTGAAAACTGTTGTCCAAACGGTTCTATTTTCGAATTGGTTGAAATTTGTTCTAACATTTTTTCAAACTTTTTTGAAAAAGAATTCAAGCAACAGTTTTATTCATTTTGCACCTTTTCACTTTTTATTGGGACCTGTTCGGGCAGAGTTGGTTGCCTATATATACAGCCATTATTTCAGCATTCCAAACCCCTGGAAATTTGAGTCTTGGTAATCCGAATTTTCCATCTGAAAAATCTATTTGATTTTTGTCACTTTGCTGTCCAAATTTTTTCTTTTACATTATTCTTCATTTTAGTTTTAGAATAAATTAAAGAGAGTATTAGAACACAAGGTTTGGTTCGCCGAACAAATTGTTTGGAGTACTACTACAATTTGTGAAGATCATTGTATCCTGGGAGATAGACGCCACTCATCCGTAAGTACCATAGCGGGGTGAATCTGTTTTAAGGATAGAGTGTCACACACTCGACTTGGTCTTAATTTTTATTCGGTTCGATAAATAAATCTGATATGTTATTTATTTATTTTGTTTGAATTTATTTCAAATTATTTTATTTACACAGAAGATTGTTCCAACAATTAACAACATCGAATTTCGGTCATAAATCAGATATGAGTCTAGATCTGAAAATTTTATCGGTGGCAAGTGATGCAGACAAGAGGAACTATAGTGGCACTACAGGAAATCGGGAATTTTATGGTGTTTAATTAATGACATTTTATTAAATGGCACTTTTTTTAACAATTAACGGCGTTTCTTAAACAACGCCATTTGTTGTGAATCAAAACGGTCCCGTTTCTCTCCAAACCTTTATTTTGAAAACCCACCGCCATCTACAAGTTCGAATCTGTCACTCACTCAAATCTCTCACTCTCTTGCTCTTTCTTTCTCTCTGGTCCATGAGTATCGAATCAATGTTAAGTTCTCTCTCGTGATTCTTCTTCAGCTCGGTGATTCATCTCAGAGCGATTGCGATTCGAAGTTCGATTTTGAGCACCGTCGTCTACAATCTCAGAAAAACCAATCGAATCCTTCAAAAATTGCTTCAGCTTCGTGATCTCAGTGGTAGTGTTTTGTTCGTGATTTATCTCTGTGGATTTGGAACTCTTTGTCTCCTTCAATCAGAGGTTAGTGCTTTCGGTCCTTTGTTTTACAATCTCAGAACTCTAGATTGTGCTTTCGGTCCTTTGTTTGGTTGCTAAGAAAACTGGGAAAAATAATTAAAGAATATAAATCTAGATTGTTTTCCTTTTCATGCACTTGATTTTGCTGTAATTTCAGTTCTTGAATTCACTTGGGATTCACGTTTATGCTCTGTTTCACTCTAGTTCAGTGACTGTGGTGGTAGAAATAGGTGATTTATCTCAGTGGTGGTGTTCTGTTTGTGATTTATCTTTGTGGATTTGGAACTCTTCCTCTTCTTCGATCAGAGGTTAGTGCTTTCGGTCCTTTGTTTTACAATCTCAGAACTCTGGATTGTGCTTTCGGTCCTTTGTTTGGTTGTTGAGAAAACTTCTCATTACCTCTGAAATAACATCATAAATTTGAAAAAAATCTCTTACTTGTTCTCTGCTTTTGACTTCTCACTTTCTTCCCATGCTTTGATTAGGGATAACCTTTTTTGACAGTTACGGACGAGTAAATTTATTCATTTTCCAAGTTTATTCAGCTCTAAACAGTGCAAGGTTTTAATAAATCTATTCAACTTTTGGCTTTATTTGATTAAACTATTCTAAATAGTTTAATAATATATATATTCCAACTATTTAGAATATTGGTCCATTAGTCTGAAAACTGTTGTCCAAACGGTTCTATTTTCGAATTGGTTGAAATTTGTTCTAACATTTTTTCAAACTTTTTTGAAAAAGAATTCAAGCAACAGTTGTATTCATTTTGCACCTTTTCACTTTTTATTGGGACCTGTTCGGGCAGAGTTGGTTACCTATATATACAGCCATTATTTCAGCATTCCAAACCCCCGGAAATTTGAGTCCTGGTAATCCGAATTTTCCATCCGAAAAATCTATTTGATTTTTGTCACTTTGCTGTCCAAATTTTTTCTTTTACATTATTCTTCATTTTAGTTTTAGAATAAATTAAAGAGAGTATTAGAACACAAGGTTTGGTTCGCCGAACAAATTGTTTAGAGTACTACTACAATTTGTGAAGATCATTGTATCCTGGGAGATAGACACCACTCATCCGTAAGTACCATAGCGAGGTGAATCTGTTTTAAGGATAGAGTGTCACACACTCGACTTGGTCTTAATTTTTATTCGGTTCGATAAATAAATCTGATATGTTATTTATTTATTTTGTTTGAATTTATTTCAAATTATTTTATTTACACAGAAGATTGTTCCAACAATTAACAACAACGAATTTCGGTCATAAATCAGATATGAGTCTAGATCTGAAAATTTTATCGGTGGCAAGTGATGCAGACAAGAGGAACTATAGTGGCACTACAGGAAATCGGGAATTTTATGGTGTTTAATTAATGACATTTTATTAAATGGCATTTTTTTTAACAATTAACGGCGTTTCTTAAACAACGCCATTTGTTGTGAATCAAAACGGTCCCGTTTCTCTCCAAACCTTTATTTTGAAAACCCACTGCTGTCTACAAGTTCGAATCTGTCACTCACTCAAATCTCTCGCTCTCTTGCTCTTTCTTTCTCTTTGGTCCATGAGTATCGAATCAATGTGAAGTTCTCTCTCGTGATTCTTCTTCAGCTCGGTGATTCATCTCAGAGCGATTGCGATTCGAAGTTCGATTTTGAGCACCGTCGTCTACAATCTCAGAAAAACCAATCGAATCCTTCAAAAATCGAATCCTTCAAAAATTGCTTCAGCTCCGTGATCTCAGTGGTAGTGTTCTGTTCGTGATTTATCTCTGTGGATTTGGAACTCTTCGTCTCCTTCAATTAGGGGTTAGTGCTTTCGGTCCTTTGTTTTACAATCTCAGAACTCTAGATTGTGCTTTCGGTCCTTTGTTTGGTTGCTAAGAAAACTGGGAAAAATAATTAAAGAATATAAATCTGGATTGTTTTCCTTTTTCATGCACTTGATTTTGCTGTAATTTCAGTTCTAGAATTCACTTGGGATTCACGTTTATGCTCTGTTTCACTCCAGTTCAGTGACTGTGGTGGTAGAAATAGGTGATTTATCTCAGTGGTGGTGTTCTGTTTGTGATTTATCTCTGTGGATTTGGAACTCTTCCTCTTCTTCGATCAGAGGTTAGTGCTTTCGGTCCTTTTTTTTACAATCTCAGAACTCTAGATTGTGCTTTCGGTCCTTTGTTTGGTTGTTGAGAAAACTTCTCATTACCTTTGAAATAACGTCATAAATTTGAAAAAAATCTCTTACTTGTTCTCTGCTTTTGACTTCTCACTTTCTTCCCATGCTTTGATTAGGGATAACCTTTTTTACCAGTTACGGACGAGTAAATTTATTCATTTTCCAAGTTTATTCAGCTCTAAACAGTGCAATCTCAAGTTTTGTAGGTAATTTATCTAATGCATCACAATATATATTGTGCTTTTAAGTGCTATAAGCAAAAAATTAGCTCCAAAAGTAATGGTCCGATCCCCTGCATAACTAATACCACAGCTTCTATGTAAAAAAAGAACAACATGCTTCACTTCACTGGCTTTTCATCTCCAGATTTTGGGGTTGTGACTAATTTGTAATCTAATTGAAAATTTGACACCATTAAAAGAATGCCAAAATATATGAAGCATTTTATAATTTCTTTTTAACCATTTAGATCTGGAGGAGTCAATATATGGTTGACTCGCTCAAATCGAACACAGAGAGAGAGAGAGAGATGGAACCTGGAATGGCTTGATAGGCATTAGCATAGGGTTTGAAGGCGTCTGGAGGAGGAGTAGGTTGAGGGAAGCCTATGACAGGCTGAAAATGTAGCGTTGTCAGATGAGATTAAATCTGGTGGCTTTGGTAATGTACAATGAAGATTTGTGGGTGCAAGGGTAATGGATAGTGATATGATCAACATAAATGGAAATGTTGGGGAAAGAGAAGACCTAAAATTGACATGAAATGTGGTACTAAAAGAGGATATGAATTTATTAATCTTTAAACCAAAGCAACCACCCTATTTGACCATCTCTTTCACTCAACCACCTCCATAATTCCTAATTTCCTCTCTCCATCCCACCATTGCTATGGCTCTCCTGGCCACATTTTTATGGTTCTTCATCTCCTCTATCTACTTTCTCTATGTGTTGTTCTCTCTATGACCTGCTACACTTGCAATAAGATCAATTTGAGCACACTAGAGGCACCACCTGAACTGCCAACCCAACACTGCTGTCATTTACCAGGATCAAACCCATCATAACACAACCACCACCACTGAAACTCACATCACCAAAATCTTCACCTACCATTTCAACAATCCATTACCAAAATCTCTGTATCTAGCATCATCGGCAACCTTACCAGCTACTAGTTCCACTACCTCTTACAACTTAGATTATACTCCTTGCTCAAATTGTTCCTCAGCCATTGCAGCCAGCCACCAAGTCTCCAACTATCACCAAAAGTTGGCATTGCTTTCTAACTTAGCTCAGTTTTGTTAACTTTCATTTCCTTAAATCACTACAAATCTGTCAGAAATTTCTGTTTCTTTTTGTTTGATTTCTACAGCTCATTCTCTCTTCAAAATCATGTTCACTAGTTTCAAAATCGCTGAAGGAAATTTGGCAAGCTTACAAAAGTGCATATTTTAGCTTTCCCAAATTCATATTCATTCTCTCTTCAATTTTCTTTTGCTACATATTTCTTCATCATATAATTTTTGCAAATCATTACAGATGTTGGGTTATATAATACTTTCAAGTATGATATGTTTATATCTGCATTTGTTTCAGATTCTACTGTTCAATTCCTTAGTTGAACTTACTATATGTACTTCCCTCATGGTGTTGCTTCCTAGTGCACATTTAATATTTTTGCCTGCCCTTAATGCCTTCAAGTTTTATTTTATGAGTTTCAACACTTCAGGTTTCCAATTTCCATCATGATGAAATGTCTGGAGAAAAGTCTATAGCATATTATTTTCACAGGACGCAGATGAGTTCTCAGAAAGCAATCTAATTACCTTCATCTCCTCGTCTATCTAGGAGACTTGCTTCTGGAATGTGTGAATTAGCTGTACTCACAGAAGTGCTGAGATGACCTCGACCTGGAATAAAGTGCTTGAATCATCAAAGATTCCGAACAAGCCTTTGTTGCCTTTTCAAGAGTGGAACATTGATTTCTCTGAATTGACTGTTGGAATTCGTGTTGGGATTGGTAAGCAACATACTGGAAAGATAATCTCTATCTATTTAAGCAAGGTGATGAGAGTTCTCTTAGCAGAGTACTCTTAGTATGTAAGCTTTTATTGCCTTTCGAAATCAAATTTGATTACTCTGTTGGGACTTTTACGTTGATTATATAAACCGAGTACTTTTAGATGTAACTTACTGTAAGGTGGTGAAAAGTTCATTTGCCCTGGTGATAAATTACTGATCAATGTCATGAAATGACGTGCTGACATAGGCAAAAGAGGGTTGAATCTATCCGAGTCACAAGTTCACCATTTTCTCTGCTTTTTGCAAAAAACGTGACAACAAGATACGAAAATATTTTGTTAGAATGGATTATAGATTATTGATTGGTTTTCTATGCACCTAAACAGTTCATTGCTATATATTTTAAATTCCTAGTATGATTCAGAAATATACATGATAGATGAGGTGGTTCACTTTGGATAATAATATGAAAACAGAATAAATTTTGGCCAAAAGAAAATAATATGTTATACTAGTAAGAATAGCTTTTCTTGGATACATTCCATGCTAAAAACCTACAGCAACCATTTATACGTGTTCTCAATGATTATAAATACTGTCATGTTATTTACTTTGTTTTGGTTCTCCAGTGTGAGCAGTTCATTGCTAATAGCATGTATGTGCTTCAAATGCTACTTATTCGTTATTAAACACAAAAATTTGGTATGCACTGCCTATCAAAAGTCTGCAAAGAAAATCTAAAATTTGAGAAAACACTTATATTAAGTACACTGTTTTTGTTATTATTGTATAGTATACAACTGATGAGACTACATTATACTTCACACTGCACACAAAAGTGCATTTTAGAAACTCAGGCATTATTTTTACTAAGACCACCTTCCCACTTCACATTTCAATTTTAAATCACCTTCTGTTAATAAAGTTCTAATCATACTATAAAGAATACATTTAATGGAGAACTTCACATTTATGTCCATGTTTGTATTCTAGTTTTGTCCATGCTTTTATTCTAGAATACTTGTACATCATATATATTAAGACACCCTAGCGGCTGCCACATTAAATTCTTGCTTTGTCTCTTAGTGATTAGAACTGTCTCTACTTTGTGGCTCTCTCACTAAAGATACATGATTTTGTTGCTTATCATCCCGATCCTCTTATATCCCTTTCAAATGAGCGCGTATTATTTTTGTAAAACTTGAATTCAACACTAAACCTTCAACCCCATAAATAGATTTTTGACAACCTATAAACATCAAAATGTGACATTTGTGTTAGGTACTTGACTTTCAGAAAAAAAAAATCTAAATCTTCTAGGGTTTTTTGGAGAAGTTTTTGTGGCATTTGGAATGGGACAGATGTTGCCATTAAAGTTTTTCTTGAACAAGATTTAACTGTTGAGAACATCGAAGATTTCTGCAATGAGATGTCTATTCTAAGGTTTGTTTTAATTGATCTATTTGCAATCGTAGCTTCTCATATTTCCCCTCCTCCACTTTGTTCTTGCCCATGCGATTGACTTTTTCTTTTCTTTTCTTCTTTTCATGCACAGCCGTCTATGCCACCCAAATGGTAATGCCCTGCATTTGTTTAATCAACTTAACTCTGCCATATTATGTTTACACTTTACACTGTAGGATTTGTGAATGGAAAAAACACTCAATTTTTTTCTTTTGATGTTCATATCATAAATAATTATAGTGTACTGATATGAAGAAAATAATACATTTTTTTGCAGTTATTTTATTCCTTGGTGCCTGAACAAAGCCTCCTTGGCTGGCCATGGTGACTGAATACATGGAAATGGGATCATTGTATCATTTAATCGATGTGAGTGGGCTGAAAAAGAGACTCAGCTGGAGAATGAGAGTGAAAATGATATGTGATATATGCAGGTGCATTTGACCATCACCTTTTCCATTGCACTACCTCAATGACATTGTACATTTATGTTGGTACTACTGCTAAATAAGTAACTTATGGTTGCTTTTGGAGCTCAGTATATTTTCTACTGCATGTAGGGTGCCAAGTATGCCTGCCAATGGATTCATTTTTATCCAAATCCGGCCTGATAATTAATTGGGTTGCTTATTTTAATTCATTATATTTCATTAATATTAGGGCTGCAAACGAACCGAGCTAAAATTAATAAATAAATTATTTATATATTAAATAATATTAAAAAAATTATCGAGCCGAGCTCGAACTCAATAAACGAGCTCAATAAGTAAACGAGCCAAGCTCAGCTCGAGCTCGGCTCGGTTCGTTTGCAACCCTAATTAATATTATCCTTGGATCTTGAATTTGATTAAAAAAAAAAAAAGAGGAAAGTAAAATGATATTTTGCTTTCCAAGTCCCAAACAGTATAACAAAATTTGCTTGTATATTCTCATGTGCATCTTTGAAAACTTGTGATACATTAATCTTTCCATTTGTTTTACCTAAACAAAAGCTGGCCAAGTTCTACAGATACTGCTAAACCTGAATAAAGGCTTTGAGAGAAATACTGGGCATATTGTTTGACATTGTTTTTGTTTTTTATGTTTTCATTTTTTGGAAAGCATTGAAATTTGATGTGTAGATTTTTCTCAACGGCTTGTTTGTTTCATCGCAAATTCTATCAAAGAGTAACTCTTGCCCTGATCATGTGTACATATTTTGGAAATTGGCTTTGGGATTCTTTCCTACTGGTTCAATAGGCTGACCAGAATATTTAGAATCATATGTCAAATTTAATTATAACTTGATTTGAATCAAAATAATTAGAATATTAATTAGACTTGTTTAGAATTAAGTTTAATTAATTAGCTCTTGTTATGTGATAAAATCTTCTTGTTAGTGCCTCTTCATGTTTTAAGTACTGTTTATAAGTATTGGGCACAAATTCTTCAATTTGTGTTTATTTTGGTGAATCTAATTGCAGTTTATGTTTTGATGCAGGCATGTAGACCAGTGAAGACTACAGCTTCTATGCTAAAACATGATTTTTGAATATGTTATTTTGTGGGTAATATTAAAACATCATTTGCGGATATGTTATTTTGTGGGTAATGGTGATTGAATATTAAATTGAATAAGAAGGTGAATTAATGTTGTATTTGATATTTGAATGGGAGTTATTATTTCATATTAGTGTTATTCAGTTTTATTACAAATATTTTTTTGTTCAATCACATAAAATTAGCACAATTTCAAAAGAAAAAGAAAAAGAAAAAGAAAAAGGATATCACGGCGTTTCTAAAAACGCCACTTAAACCCTAAATACTAACGGTCAGATTATTTTAAAAAGATATGACGACGTTTAAAAAACGTTGCTAAATATCATAGTGACATCATGATATTGTTAGGTAGGACATTTGGCGGCGTTTTTAAACGCCACTTATACTAATATAACGATATTTTTAAAATGTCATAAAGTTATAGCGACGGCCACATTTTTGGCTTGTGGTACTAAACGTTACAAAAAAAATTAGCGATGTTTTTTGCACCTAAAGTGGAACACCACTAAATGAGGATTTTCTAGCAGTGTGGCTAACATGGCGATAGAAATCGCAGGAGAAAAAATGAAAAGAAGATGAAAGTTAAAAGCATCCACCCTCTCCTCTCTAGAGCAGAGAAATAGAGAATAATTGTATTTTTTAATGTATATTATATCAACTCCTAAATCACTACCACTTTTAGAAAAGGAAAAGAGAAAACACACACACATACACACACACACACAAAATTGTTGAAAATGGCTAGGCTATCATCCTTGTATGTGGTCTGTCCGATCCGTTTGGGATCAGCCTTCTCTTCTACACTCTTGCCTCCAGCCCTTTCATGCACTTTAAATAAGATTGAGACATGTGGCATCTAACAGGTCCAATCATTCCAAAATAAAACACGTCGCGCACACCTCTTTTATAGAAAAAAACGATATCGTTTGGAGGGAGACACCGTTTCTCACAACGATGTCTCTGTTTCTCACTCCTCTTCTAACTTCAACACTTTTTCTCTCTTTCTCACTCTCTATCTAGAGACCCATCAGATTTGGGTCCCCTTTCCATCAACGAATCCCGGGTGTAGCTCTCCGGAGGCGCTCTTCGGTGTCGGCCCTTTCTCTCCATCATCTAAAGAGTTTTGTTTTGCAACCCTAAATCCCCTTCATTGACAAAGAAAGAAAATATCATAATTTATTTTTTATTTTTTTATGGAATAAACTTGTTCTTCAATTTCAATAATCATACTTTTGTTTTGATTAAGATTTTGTTTGTTTGATTAAGGTCTTTGGAGAAAACATATTTCTTCTTTGTTTACCCAAACACATTAGCAGTGAGTAGATTTTTTTTTCACTTGCAATGCAAAATGCATTTACATTGCAAGTGTCTGATAAAATGCTTCAATCAAACCAACACATACACACACAAATACCAACCTAGATTTATAGAACTGTGTTTCTATACTACATACATACACACACAAACACACACATGGGCCTCTCTTTATTATCCTCCTATTTTTTGCACTTTCCAGTCTCAGGTGCTTCTCTCTTCATTGTCATCTACTTTACATTTTCTAGGTTTTGGATTTTGGTTCCCTTATTTTGGAATAGTGGTCAATCTGCTCACCTTTAATTTTTGGACTCTTGAGTTTGAAAAACCACACCTGTTATTAGAATTTTACGATTCACGATTCAATTCATAATTTTTACAAAATCGATACGAATTTATAAGTGAATTTATTTTAGAAGTGAATCGCACGATTCACAATTAATTCACGATTCGATTCATGTTCGTGCCCAACATATTTTTGACTCTTTTTTCTTCATTATTTAGTGAAAATGACATGATGGTGTTTGGGAAGTGGGTTTTTATGTATGTTTTTTTAGATGTAAAATACTATTGAAGAAAAAAAAAATTGTGTTTGGGAAGATAGTTGAGTTTTTTAGTTGTTAGATGTGATGTTTGTGAGAGAAAAAGTGAAATGATTATGGGGTTAGATACAATATTTTGTTATGTTTTGGTTTTTTTTAGTTTGAGTTGGTGATTTTGATTTTGTTGTGCTATTGTTGTTGTTCTATTATTTCTGCTGCGATTGAATTTGTATTTTGATCATGATATTGAAAGCTTTGAGATATGTATATGTAAAGAATTTTAGAATATTTTTTTTTTTTGTTACGAAATTGTTTTTATTAAACATAGGTGCTGGTTTGTTATTTTATACAATGATAATTTTATCACTAAGTATTTTGGGGGTGTTGTTGGATTAACTTTTTCAACAGTGATAAACTTATCAGTGAGTATGGGAAGAGGAGATGAAAAAGTTGCATAATGTAATGGTAAGATTCAAATCGAGTTACCATGTCTAATAAGTGTAAGCCTTATTCACTGTTCATGTTGTTGGTCTTTGGTAGTGTTAACTATTAAAGTTATCAGTGTTGGTTTTTGGATGTGTTTGAGTTGACTGATAATTTTATCACCGTATTAGATTTTGTTTATGGGTGTTTGAGTTGTTTGCTGAAATATAATTGTTGTTTGTTACAGGATTTATAGTGATGGAGAATTGTTTGTTTCTTATGTGCAAGTTTAGAGGTGTGACATTGGTTATCAAGTATAATGATGGATTTCATTTCAAGGATTTAGTATATAAATTGTGTGCAAAGTAGAGTGAGTTAGTTGGTAGTTCTTTGAACATATCGTATTCAATACCTAGACATTCTTGTTGTGGTCAACGAAGTGAAGAGGATTTGGAGGTTATGGTTGGACTCGCACTTTCTTGTGATATTCATCATATTGATGTTTTTGTTAAGTGTTGTTCTTTGGGTGAAGGTTAAATGATTTGTGATGGTGAAGCTAGTAGTAGTAGTAGTGTTGTTTGTGAAACTGATTTTTTGCCTTCATTTTATTCAAATCAACGGAAACCTTTGTTCTCCAATGTGTGGGTTAATTGTATGAAAGGAGTGGGACAAAGGTTTGCTCAAGGAGTTATTGAATTTAGAGATGGGTTATCAAAGTATTCTATTCATTCCAATTTTGATTTTGATTTTGTTAAGAATGATAAGGATCGTGTCACTATTCATTGTAAAAGAAGGGCTGATTTGGGATGTTTATGGAGCGTGCATGCTAGAGTGGAAAATTATAGCAAAGCTTTTGTTATTAAATAATTTGATGATGTTCATACTTGTGGATCTTCTTTTCATACAGTTAAACATGCTAGGATGACTTCGAGTATGATTGGTGGGCTAATTTCAAGTGATATTCGTAATAAGGCTTTGACAGCGGTTAGTAAGGTGGTTTGTGATTTCAAGGACTATTATGGAATAGAAGTTTCTTATCGGCATGCTTGGATGGGTGTTGAAAAAGCAGGAGGTATTGTTTTTGGTGACTATTCATCATCATTTGACGATCTTCGTTGGTATGTTGATGCCACTAATGATTGTAATCCGGGGAGTGTTTTTGATATGGAATTTGATGTTGATAGTAAAGGAAGATGTTTTAAATGCTTGTTTTTCGCTTTTGAGGTGTGTATTCATGATTTCAAGTATTATCGGCCTGTGTTGATGCTTGATGGAACTTTCTTGAAAGGAAGACACAAAGGTTGTTTATTGGCTGCCACGGCAAAAGACGATAACCAAGGTATATTCTGTGTCTATTTGTTATTATTATTAAAACAGTGATAATTTTATCATTTTTGTTACTGGAGAGGATTGATTATTGAGTATGGTCAATCTATTAGTGATAAATTTATGCTGTATACTTTTGTATGTTGTATACTTTTGTTAAATTTTTATATTTATACAGTGACAAATTTATTAT
This sequence comes from Camellia sinensis, assembly GCF_004153795.1. Taxonomy (NCBI): domain Eukaryota; kingdom Viridiplantae; phylum Streptophyta; class Magnoliopsida; order Ericales; family Theaceae; genus Camellia; species Camellia sinensis. The sequence continues at coordinate 959,128 of NW_021025113.1, read as the reverse complement.
TCATTGATTCTATATGTTGTATGCTGCTATTAAATTTTTGTAGTTATACAGTGATAAATTTATTTATGGCTGGTGCTATATGTCATATACTTTGCGTTTTGATTTTCGTTTTGTAATTTTTTTATTTGTTATTGATAACGAGTATATATTTTGTTTGTAGGTTTATATCCGTTACGTTTTTCCATTGTTAATAGTGAAAGTTATGACAATTGGCATTAATTCTTGTCAAAGTTATTTGTTATTTTGACTCCGGGGAGGGATATTGCATTTGTTACCGATCGGCATGGAGGTTTGCTAAAAGCTTTAGCTAAGGTCTTTCCGTTTTCTTCTCATTCTTTTTATCTAATGCATTCAAAGACGAACTTGAAGACTTATTTGTCAGTGAAGAGTCGTGAATCTAAAGAGTATTTGCTTGCTCTTTTTAGCAGGTGTGCATATGCTCCTATTATTGAGTTGTTTAATGAGATATTTGAAGAATTTAAGGGTCGTTGTGGTCGTTGTGTTGAGAAGTTTCTTGAGAATTTGCCTAATGAGTGTTGGTGTAACGCTTATTTTCAAGGCAAGAGGTATGGTGAAATGTACACAAATGCTACGGAATCTTTTAATTCATGGATTAGGGATGAACTCCATTTGTTTTCAACTAGTCTTATTGATGCTATATGAGTGAAACTAATGGAGCAATTTTCAAAAATGAGAGAAGTTGGGAATAAGTGAAATCGTATTGTTTGTCCTTTTGTAGAAAAAAAGTTGGAAGAAGCTTTTAATGATACAAAAGCATGGGTAGTTAAGAAATGTAGTGATGACATTTATAAAATCCAATTGGATCATTTAGTTATTATTAATATTAGGAAACGTTCTTGATCTTGTCGATTATGGGAAATTGATTCTTTTCCTTGCAAGCACGGTTTTTGTGCTATAAAGAGGGGTGAGAATGATCTGAATTGTTTTCTTGATGATTACTACCATGTTAGTAGTTATTGTGATTCTTATTCACATTCTATCTATCCAATTCCTAATATGTGGAAGCCAAATGTAGTTGTTGTTGATGACGTTGTTTTACCTCATCTTTGTAAGAGACTAGCTGGACGTCCAAAAACAGAGAGAATACCTTCTAAGGGCAAAATCAATAGAATTAGGTGCAGTAGGTGTGGAAAGATGGGAACTCATAATCGGAAGACATGTAAAGAAGCTTTGCTTTAGTTGTATTGATTTTAATTAAATTACTTTGTTGAGAGTTGAGAGGTGTTACTTGCATTGAATGATTGAGTATTTTTGGAAAGATATATCATTTTGGTACTTGCATTGAATGATTGAGTATTTGTTGAACAGAAATTATATTTTTTGCTGATATTTTTACGGGATTAAGTTTCACAGATTTATATTATTTGATTTGGATTAAACATAGTTGTTGTTTTTGGTGTTTTATACAGTAATAAATTTATCACCGGTTGGTTTGGACAAGTTGGTGAACTATTTTTTTGTAAGAATGATAAATTTACTATTGTCTGAAGGAAGCAATCAAGTATTAAGGGGGTTCTTGAATATTGTTATTTTCAAGAACGATAAATTTATCACTGATTGTATGGGAAGAGTTGATGGTTTATTATATTTATGTCAATGGTTGATAAATTTATCACTGTTATATCCAAGCAAATGTTCTTTTTTACAATGATAAATTTATCACTGGCTTAAACTTAACAAAAATCAATTGATGTCACTAGTTATACATGTTTTTAGTTTTTTCTGTGCCTTGATTAATTCAAACAAGAATACAGCCTTGCTTGTTAGATAATGCATTCCCTAGAAACACAAATAATTTGTGTACTGAATTTACAATGACATATGCTAGACCTCTTTCTAGTTTCTTTCTCTTTACACTGTACCTTATTTACTCTTGGGTTGATTGCTGATAAAAGGAGAAAAAAGAAAATGAATATATATATATATATGTACACATATATCCTTTTTTTGTCTTTTGCTATTTCTGAGTGATTTTCACTAGTAGATGTCTTTTATGAGATTCCAAATGTAGTAGATTTGAGATTCAAAGTTTGAACACGATTTTTTCCATAAGTCTTTTAGCATTCAAAGGACTAGATCATTGTATATTACTTACTTATAGGAAGCAATTTTTTTCTAGAGTTATCTAATTTTCCCAGGAAAAATTTCCACAATACAAAGTTGTAGATCAAATCTCTAGAATACATAATTGCATATCCACTGTGTTAACTGCTTTGCAAAGAAAAAAAAATTAGATCAACTACCATGTTTATCTAGTTTAGCAACAAGTTCTCAGTCCGCATACTGTTTTGTGGTTACTCAGAAGCAAGCTTTGGATGTTTGAGTTGTTTAACTAAAATATCAAACGGTTTTGATTATTCAGAAATCACCAAGGATGGCATGTTCTTACATTCATTCTCAAACTTGGGAATATCTACAAATTGTAACAGTATTTTAATTTCTAATTTGGACAATGTAATAGTTTTTGTGTTTTGATTTTCAATTTAAATAAATTTTTTATTATTTTTTATAGTGTTTTGTTTACTTGAATTGGGAAAAAAGAATGTGTGTGTGTGTGTGTGTGAGAGAGAGAGAGATAGAGAGAGAGAGAGAGAGTTGCTGGTTTTTTTGTTTGAACAATGGTAAATTTATCAGTGTTCATAGTGATAAATTTGTTGAAACAGTGATAAATTTATCAGTGTAAACAAAACACTATAAAAAATAAATTTATCAGTATAGTGACTCCATACCTATTATTAACCTTTAAATTCGACACAAATAATCAGATTAGAATCAATATTTTAAATGAAATTTGCATAACAAGACTGATATCGAAAGCCAGATCTGGCAACAATATGGCTAAAAATGACTAAATGTTTCATTGAAACAAATTTGACATTGTAACAACCAAGCATTGCCCATAACTTTGACATTGTAACAACCAAGCATTGTAATATTCATTGAAGCAAAGTAAGAACCAAAATCATCAAAATAAAGGTAACCCTGTAACAGCCAAACAAGCAAAATGTATGAAGTATTGACATTCTAACAACCAAATGAATCAATGTTTCCTTTTGTTTTCTTCTCTTCCAGATCTGTTGATTATTGCATAGACAAGTCATCAATGTTTTCATCAACTATTTGTTGTTGAGCATCTTGTTGGTTAGTCAAGAAAATAGTTAACATATCAGCTCTCAATTAATTTCATTCTTCCTTGGAAAAAGTAGGCATTATGTTGTTTTTGGAAACATATTGCCTCATGATATAGCAAACAATGATTCCACAATCAAGCCTGCAAAAACATTTTGAAAACAAAATATTATAATTCGGTTTCGTTGCTTCTTTTTTTTTTTATAACATTGTTTTGTTATTGATAAACTTACAACGTGTCTTTTTGTCGTGGGCTGTTGATGACGCTGAGAGTTGGCTTCTCATCCTTTATGTACTTGTCAATAATCTTTCTCTACAGCATATATATATGTATAATTATTCTATTAGAAAGTTAGTTGAAACAATTAATAAGAAACCATGGATTTAAAGAATGATAAATATATTACTGTATAAATTTTTGATGTATAATTGAGCATGGATCAGGATTGATGTATTGGATTAATGGTAAGTTTGATAGTGAAAACATTTTTACCACTTCATTTGCGGCATTGAAGTGTGGATCTTTAGGCATTGCTTCCCTTGGTCTCATGGAAGTATAGAATTTCCATGAACCTTCTTCAATGTCAAGGACAAGTATTGTCTAATGAAAATTTTGTTACTGTATAAATTTTTGATGTATAATTGAGCATGGATCAGGATTGATGTATTGGATTAATGGTAAGTTTGATAGTGAAAACATTTTTACCACTTCATTTGCAGCATTGAAGTGTGGATCTTTAGGCATTGCTCCCCTTGGTCTCATGGAATTATAGAATTTCCATGAACCTTCTTCAATGTCAAGGACAAGTATTGTCTAATGAAAATTTTGGTCGATTGGGAAGAGAATGTATCTTGCTTTCATGGCTTTAGGCATCAATTTGTTCAGCATTCTCTTTCTTACTTCCTCATCTTTTGTTGTCAACAAGTACTAACAAATATAAAAAAAAAAATAATGTTAATTTAACCTTAAACATTTTCAAATTAAATAGGTGGCGAGTATGAAACTTTTTGTCATTGTGATCAAAATTTTATCAATCCATATCAAAATTTATCACTGCATTGCAAAATTCATCTATACTATATATAAAGGGAACACATCTATTGGTGTCTTGAGGCCTTTTTTTCTCCTCCATGCCTAATGGATCTTTATATCCCCTAATATATCTATACTATTATTCTCTTTCATTCTGTAAATATTCATAGATGATCTGTAATAGGCTATATATCCATACTGCTTATTTCAAGTACACTCATGTAAGTGTGCACATATACTAATGTTTATCATGATTCTCTTCATTCCATAGTTGTAATGAAAGATGTTGTAACAGGCGCCCGCGTGAGGGCCAGAAACTAAACGGTCGAGTTCGGAGATCTTGAGGCAAGGCACGCGAGCCGAGGCTTCCGGGAACTCCAAACGAACACAAACATGGAAGATCACCGTGTGTTCAAACAGTGACGTCCAAGTCTTGAGGACGGTCAAAAATGGGGTGTCTACAGATGTCCATTACTTAATAAATTACATCAAACAAGAGCTCCATGAGGGTTCACCACTAACAAAATGACAATAAACTATGTCCTGCAACATCATAGCTTATAATCTAGCTATTTCAATTTCAACACATCTCAATATTCTCAAAATAAAGAATATTTCAACACGTCTCAATATTTGTTGAAGTTCTCAATATCATATGCAGTAGTTTCGAAAACCCAAAAAAGTGTCCAGAATTTGTAATCAAAGACTGGGATTTACTCATACTGTGGCGCCACAATGACAAGCTCAAAATATACACCAGTGATTACAAAATCTGAGTCAGAAATTCTGGTTTGGTTTGCTTGACATTTTGTTTCACATGTCAAGATTTGAATTAGGAAACAGGGCCAATTGAAGAGGGAAGGTAGTATCATATGTTTGAATCTAGTTACTCGGTTAAGCAAACAGAGGTTATACACTGATAAAAAACAAAACAAGTGTTGTTCCTCAATTAAGCAAACTAGTTACTTACATGGCAACTTGAAATGAATATGAATGATGTTGTTCCTTATTTTTGTGCAAGCAAGTGTTCTGCGTATGCGTTTATTACCTGTGTTGAAAACAAAAAACAAAACAAAGAATTAATATAAATGAAACACTAAAATGTTATTAAAGTTACAAATTCAACTTACAATGCCTGTCAAATCTTCACCCTTCAATATTTTGTCAATGTCATTTAAGTAGACATAGGTTGCATGGTTAGCTCCTTGCCACACTGGCTTATCCCTAAAGAAAGGGTTATTAGTGTTCGAATAATAAATTTATTAATATTTTTGGAATATTTGATACTTATAAATTCAATATGAGTTAATGATAAACAATTGACAAAAGTGAAATACAAGAGTCAAGAGAGAAGATTATTACTTTTTCTTTGTATTCGCCCAATGTGCAATGAGATTTTGCCTTGATTTTTTTGGTACGATGTTGAAAATTTCGTTTGAAGTTTTCAATTTCTTCATTGTAGGCTATTTTTGTGTGTGTTGTTCTTCTGAGTACTTGTTTTCCTCAGCCAAGGTTGTAATTCTCTTATGAAGTATCTTCATTTCTTCATCTTTCCTTTGCAAATGATTTTTTGTAGTTTTCTGCTGATCTTGCATTTCTTTGTTTACCTTCTTGAGTTGCTACTCCAGGTTATCATTTGTAGTTTGAAGAATGTCCCTTTTTCGTTTGTAACCTTTCCATTTTGAGCATATCGTCTGCTATCTTCTCAAAAATAATACTGTGTTTTGAAAATATATTAGTTTTGATTATAATGTAATTCATTAATGGTAATTTTATTACTATAACATTGGATGAATGAGAACTTATGCACTTGATATAGACAAGGGGAATGGATGATATCGTAATGACATATATATATATATATATATTACTTACATGGCATGATGTAGTAAATATATATGTTGTTCCTGCTTGCGAGCTCAGGCTAAACTTTGGTTTCGATTGCTCTTCTGTCATTAAGATTTCCTTGTAGGCATTTATTGCCTGTTTTAAAAGCAAAAGCAAAAAAGGATAATGAGAGACTTATTATTTGGTATTACAATTAATATATCCACAAATAGGGATTTGATTTTACATTTCCAGAAAGTTCTTCACATTTGACTATTTTGTCAATATCATCCAAGTACAAATAGCTACCTACTTCCTTTCCTTGTAAGATTGGATAACTACAAACGTGAAAACAAAATTTATCACTGTATACCAAAATTTATTGCTCAATTAATGAAAGAAAGGTTAGGAGGACAAATTGAGCATCAAATTGTACTTGATGTATCAAATCCCAACAATGAACTAAAGTACGAAACATAAACACAAATGCCTAAATTATAGCGACCCTGGTATTCCTTGTTGTTGTTTAATTGTAATCCGGACTCGGTTCCGTAGATTTGTTGTTGTCTTATCCTCCTTTCTACCCCTTACTGTTTGTGTTAGAGTTTTGGTTTGTGTTGAGCAAGTTGGGAATAAGTTGACTGTGTTTTAAAACTTAGAATTTTTGCCTAGGTTTTGGTCTCTACGCTCGAGCGGGTTTTTGTTGTTGCCTTTCCGCTCGAGCGGCAGTTGGGACGCTCGAGCGTGAATTTCCTTCTCTCAGTATTTTGGACGTCTGCAGAAAATTCTGGGAGAGTGCATCCGGCGCTCGAGCGGATCTTTGGACGCTCGAGCGTGAACCTGTGTCTGATGCTCGAGCGGGGTGTTGTACGCTGGAGCGGACATGTTTTTATATCAGTCCGTGGAATCACCTTTTTGGTCACTTTTTGATTTCCTTTCTCTCTCTTACTTTTTCAAAACCTCCATTGGAGAGCACCTCACTCTAAAACCTAACTTCTCTCTTAGGATTGATCTAGCTAGAGTGTTTTCCTCACCTTGGGCCTTTGTAAGAAGTGTGTTGATCGTCGAGGGCTTCGTTGTGATCCAAGAAATTTGGGATTTGGAGCACTTCAGAGTTTTGCTCTTCTTCTCTTTGAGTTCTCCATTTGAGGTAGGGACTCTCCTTGTTCTTTTTCAATACTACGTCTATAGATAGACATGTGGTAATTTTTGTATTGCATGAAAATTGTATCAAGTTGGATTTGTTTGAAAATCATGAAATAAACCAAGGGTTGGTTGTGTGGAGAATGGTTTTGGCTTCATTGATTGTTGTCTTGGCTAAAATAAATATAAAATAGCAAGTTGTAGTTAATAGAAGAAAGCCCCTAAATTATATTTTGGGTTGGGTAAATTAAAATGGGGATTTGTTGACCATTGTGTGTAAATCTCTTTTGTCAAATTCTAAGTATTTGTTAATGTTATGAAAGATTGGGAATGGGGGTTAATGAAAGGAAAAAGGAAAGACAAACCACTTGTAGCGTTGAATGAAACGGTTGTTTTCGAGAAAGTTCATACATATATATTTTGTATAAACTGTCACACTACTATTCTAGTATGAGAATGAGTGTTCATGATCGTAGCTATCTATAAGTTGTTATTGTTGAGGATCATGTTGAGTTCCCTACTGGACTATATGTTCATCCCACATTGTTGAATCTTTTTCAGGTGTTAAGCAGGTTGAGCTGCAAGATTTGGTTCTACTTATTTGCTGGCCACAGGGCCTCAGTTATGTTGGCGGAATGCCATTGTTGTAAAAGGGTTACACCCTTCTTCTTGTACCTTAAGTGATGTAAGCCCAAGGGCAATTTATTAAGTATGTTCATGTAATATTTACTTTGCATACGGATGAGAGTATTGTTAATCACTTCTACGAATTGAATGTATAAGTTTATTTCCGCATGTTATCCTTGAAATTGAATTAAGTTAATGAATTTGGTAATGACTTCGAGTAATAAAAAGTGGGGCGTGACAACTTGGTATCAGAGCGAGCCGGGTTTGAATACTCTAGGCTCGTGGGAAGTGGTTTTTACCACAGTGGGTTTACTTCGTATAGTGAGGACGTTGCATATAGATAACATGAAAGCTAGGACTTATGTGTTACATTTATGTGAGCATGGGATTCAGTCTCCTGGATAGTATTCATAGCCGGTGAACTTGCTTTGAGGTCCTTTCGGAAACACGCCTGATCAACGTGGTTTCTGATAGGAATTCTTTGAGAGTTCCGGGATGAGTGGCTATCTTTGTGGACTTGATTCGAATATGTGTTTATATGTTTCGTGTTTATATGCAATAGAGATGTATACTTGTGACTAGTGAGTCTTGTAACCTAGTAGTAGAGTGTGCCTCGGAGAAGGCTATTGTGTTGTATACTAAGCGTGGTTATTGCTTTTGTGCTTTATAGGATGTCTACACGAGGGAGTAGAGGACGGTTGAGTAGTAGGAGTGTCGGTAGGGGCACAGCAGTTCCTTTAGTACCTGCCGTTGCAGCATCGGCTGTCGGCGAGGATGTCGCACGTGAGATTGTGAGAGCAGTGCAGGACGCCCTAGCTCGTACTGAGGACGGCAGTGGGCATGCTCTCAAACTTACTAAGGAGTTCTTTCGCTCCAGTCCACCAGAGTTTGTGGGGGAGGCTAAACCGTTGGAGGCAGAGAGTTGGTTGGAACAGATTACCAAGACTCTTGATATGCTCAGAGTCGAAGATGAGGAGTTGAGGGTTTCTTTGGCGACTTTTCAGTTGAAGAGTGATGCGAGTTATTGGTGGAAGTATGCTAAGAATAATGTGGGTAGCACGTGGGTTGCTTTTACCGAGGCCTTTTTGGCCAAGTATTTCCCTCCTTCTGCTCGGGAAAGGTTGAGGGATCAGTTTTCGGAGTTACGTCAGGATGATACTCCTGTGGCACAGTTTGAGATGCGGTTTGCTAGCTTGTCGAGGTTTGCTCCAGAGTTGGTGGCAACAGAGGAGCGTCGTTGTTTTGAGTTTGAAAGGCGGTTGTGTTTCGACATTCGGGAGAAGGTAGCTGGATCCTTTTGGAAGGATTATTATAATTTAGTCGAGGCAGCAGCCCATGTGGAGGCCATGATGGTGAACGATGATGGGGTTAAGGAGGAGACCGTTTTGGTAAGTCCTACAGTTCCTAAGCGCTCTAGGCTCAGTAAGGAGTGGAGGCGGAAACATACTCAGTCAGGGGCTGGTTCCTTTTCTTCACCAGGGGTTTCGGACTCTTCTGTTGGAAGGTCCGGGGAGGTGCAGGTTTCAGACCAGTCTCAGAGTAGGGGGTCTGGTGGTTGTTTTACTTGTGGTCAGTTGGGCCATGGTAGACGTTTTTGTCCTTTGCGTGTAAGTTCTTCGAGTGTTTCAAAACCCAATCAGACTCAGTTGTACCCGTCCAGTCGAGGGCGCTATCGGTACCAGAAGCGGGTGGGCCAGGCTTCGGGAGCCTCGCGAGGGGCGACTTATTAAGTAGCTTGACAGTATTACCCTGGAGGGGGGACTTTTGTGTTGATTGACCGGTAATGTATTATGTGGATGATTTTGTTGTTAACCGGAGTACTGTTGGATGCTGAGGCACCATGTTTATGTATCGCTTATGTATGCATATTGTTGTTGTTGGTTTAACCCTCATGTAGTGGGGTGTATGTTTGGAACCTCAAAAAAAAATTTTTTTTTTTTTCTGTTGAGGAGTTGTTGAAGGGATCAATGATCCTGATGTTGTTGCTTGCTTGGTACCTGTATGTTGGTTCGAGTTTTGGGCCTTGCTACTTAGTGAGTCCGTGGTAAGCCCATCGGTTATATTGGGGTAGTGTTTGTGGTGTGATTGGTTATCAATTGTGGAGTATGGTTTGTGACTGGATGCTGGCAGCATTCTTTGGAGGGAGAATAGTTTGAGTTCTAGAGTAATGAGAATAGTGTTGGTCAAAATTGTCCTTCGTAATTGAGGTTGACCATGTCGGTCTTGAGCCGAGGAGTTGAGTAAACTTGCTAGATAGCAATGGGAGGGGCAAATAGTAATTCCCTTAGACACAGTATTGTTGTGGTTTGAATATTAGGAGATCCGTTGAGATTCCAAAATTTGGGGGTTTGTGTAGGGGACTCCGAGTTTGGGGTTAGTGGCACTTCAGTAGGTGGTTTACTAAGAGTGGTGGTTTGTTGAGTTGTTTAGTCAGCTTGTTGGTATCGGGTTTTGGGTCGACATCGGTCACCTTGAAGTTAGTCTCATTTGTTGTAGACTTTGTATGTTGATTAAGGAAAACTGAAACTAATCGAACATGTTATGTCATTGAATCTGACGGTGAATTGAATACATTAATTCTTTGTATTGATTGATTGTGTATAGAACCCTTGTGTTTATATGCTTTGCTTGTGTATGGGAGGAGATGGGGGATGTACTCCACGGTTTAGGGGAAGATGGGGGATGTACCTCTAAACCGGTTAATGGTTAAGGAAAAATGGGGGATGGACCCAGGGATGCAGCTCTTATGCTCTCCCATTGCGGTGATGACATAGCTCTTATGCTTGTCCAAGGAAGTGTTGATACAGCTCATATGCTTATTTGTTAAAGTATTGATATAGCTCATATGCTTATCTTTGAAAGTGTGATATAGTTCTTATACTTTTGTGTTGATAGTGCTGTTGTTATTTCTATTAACTATCATTATAAAAATGCTTTGTTCCATGTTGGTTGTGGCATCACCGTGTGAGTGATGGTTGTTGATGGCGTTATTTTGGAAAGAAATGGAAAACAAAAATTTTCTAGTGGTTGGGCCACCTAAAGATGTTGTTGAGAAAATTGATTTAATTCAAGGGTTTTGAGGAATTCCAAATGAATGATTTTTGGCAAATCAATTGTGGATGATCATGTGTTTTGCATAGCACCGTATTTGTGAAAACTATTTGCAAGTTTTTGAGTTTCGCATGGAAAATGCAAAGTTTATTTCGAAATGCCAGTATTGAAAATTTGACTATTTTGAGAAATTTCTCTTGAGCAAGAAAATGTTTTCTTTATATTAATGTGAAGGATTTGCCTTGAGTATCCTTTTATTGGAAGTAATTGTTGTTGCATAGTGACTTAGCTTGAAGCGCTAGTCAGATGTGAGTAAACTGTTTCAGAAGGGTTGTTTTTGTTGTGGCTTTTATGCCTACAGTGTTGTCGTTTGGAACGTGTTTCCTTGGTTAGTCTCTTCTTTGGTAAGAGTGGATTAAAGGGTTGTAGTGAGAGTAGTTTCTTTCCTAGTACTCGGGTGTTGATGTTGTGTGATCAGTTGGCCTTGTGTTTTGGCGTATCCTTAATTTCGGGGACGAAATTCTTTAAGGGGGGGAGGTTATAGCGACCCTGGTATTCCTTGTTGTTGTTTAACTGTAATTCGGACTCGGTTCCGTAGATTTGTTGTTGTCTTATCCTCTTTTCTACCCCTTACTCTTTGTGTTAGAGTTTTGGTTTGTGTTGAGCAAGTTGGGAATAAGTTTGTATGCTACTTTCTAGTCTATTGTTATCTGCTTCTTTTTTTGATAATAGATTTCTCTATTAGGTTGTTCTCGTTGGTGACCATTGGATAATAGATCTCTCGCTAATTCACATAAATATGAAACCACACCCATGTAAAAAGTTTAATAAAAAATTTAATAAACTAGTATCCTAGCATGACTCATTAATTTTTACTCCCATTTAATAGATTTCCTTCTTTAAAATGCCACCAGCCCATAGAACATTTTTCTCTCTAACTTGTCTCTTTTCTCTACTCACTATAAGAAAAATTGGTTGTCACGGCACTTAGAAAATGACGTTTTTTTGAAAACGTCTTCATTTCTCATTTCTCAAGAAACGTCGCTTCGCTGTTACTTAACTCCACCAATTAATAATGAGTTAAAAAAAAAAAAAAAAAAACTCTACCACTCAAACCTCATAGAGGCCTCGTTTTTTTCAAACATCACAGACTTACAACTCTCTCTCCTTCTCCAACATTATTCTTGATCTAAAATGGCACGAAGGAAGCTCTCTCTAGAGACGTTGACGAAGCAATTGATGATGAGGATTTCAAGTCTATTGTAGATCAAAACCGTAGGTCTTCTATCTCAATCGTTTCTAATTATTATTATTATTATTTTTTGAAATCTTATTTAGCGTTTCGATTTCCATTGTTGATCTAGGTGCTTGTCTCTTTTATTGGTCTGACTCAAGCTTGTTTTGGATGATTTTGATTTCAACCTATGTTTTTGTTCTTCTCAAGTATGGGATCTATAGCTCTTTTATTTGTTTTAGTTCTCTCAGGTAATCGGCTTCAATGGCTTTGATCTGTAACTGTATTTTATTTACATAGTTTTGGTTGTTTGTTCTACAAATAGGTAGCTAAGAAGATTTATGTGTTTTTCTTTCACTCTTTATGTTTCCTCTTTTTGTAGGTTTTTATTTGCTAAAAGATGATTCATGAAAATTGCTTATTGCTCCATTTATTAATTAATTAATACTTACTGCTATTTGTTGTTATTATCATCACTATTAGTTTTGCTATGCAGACATCTTTGATTGGCCCTCATGGTGTTCATGCTGTTTTAAAAGGTATAATTTTTTATGAAGCAAGATATAACAATTTCATTGAAGAATTTTGTTATAATCGGGATTGCTATAACCGGGAAAAAGCCGACTAATTTTGAATCTTCTCCATCTCTTTTCTCTCCCTATACATACACATATACGTTAACTTATATGTGTTGTGTATCTGTGTTCTAAATTCTTTTGATTCTCATGTGTTTTCTGATTGCTTTGGAGTCAAATTTAAGCCTAAAGATGATTGAGCCTTTGAAATCTTATTTCTGTTAGGCATTTCTTTTAATTTTTTTGTTCTTTTTCCCCACTATTGTTTGATGCAATGAAGTGAACAAATCTATAATTTCTTGCTGAGGCAGTTAATTGAGTAAACGGGTTTGCTTGACCTACTTTCTACTTGACTTCTTTTTTGACTTCATTGATTTCCTTAAATATAAGCTTGTGGATTTGCTTGTCCTGTTTTAGATTGCTTATTATGATAAAGATTGATTAAAGTGAAAACAGGCCCTCCACCAAAAAGATATGAAATTTAGGAATTTAAATGCAAATCCTCAATCTCATTCATAGAAATTACAATTCATCCACCATTTATGATTGAATAATATTATATCTATGGAGTTTGAGAGATAAAAGATCTGTTGTTGAACAGGGAGAAGAGAGAATATATAAGGGGGAAAAAAAAACAGAGGAGAGAGAAAGGTCTTGATGAAGCATATATTTAGTTTCAAAAAGGCCAAATATGGACTTAATAAGAAAGAAAGTCCATATATGAATGTCCAAATGATTTGTGAATTGGAATTGGTTGAAACCATCATTGTGGGATGGGATTCTTCATGCTAATGTTCGAAGTATATGCATGAGTACGATTATTTATGGTTGCATTGTTGGAACCATGCAAACGGCATTTGGAGTTACATTTGGTATGTGCCTGAACTTATTTTATTTTATTTTTTTTCTACAATAAATACATACTGGATTTATCTCTTACTCTCAATTATCTTAGTGCATTTTGAATTTTATTTTATCTTATTTATGGTTTCTTTATGATGGTTTCTAGTGCTCTTTCTGTCAATATCATGTTTGTTCCATAACATAGTTTATTTCCGCATGTTATCCTTGAAATTGAATTAAGTTAATGAATTTGGTAATGACTTCGAGTAATAAAAAGTGGGGCGTGACATAAATAATTTCATACCATAGATGAGACATCATGAAGATTAGCAAAATATATCACTCAACCTAACAAATTAAGTAAAATTTATCACTATGTAGCAAATTTTATCACTGTATATCAAAATTTATCAATGAATGAAGTAAACAAAGGCTATACATTGATAAATACATGACGATATACTAAAATTTAGATTCCAAATTTGGAAATTTTAGAACCGAATCATGTTCTTACCTGTTGGTTTTTGTTGCCCAAAGACTAGTGAGTTTCATCCTTGATTTCTTTGGCAATTTGTGAAACACTGGATAGGAAGTGTCAAATTCTTTTGTTGGATGTTGATGTTGTGTCTCCTCTTCTTTTGTGGTCTTTTCACTTTCTTCAACCATTGGTTCTACTTCATCAACTATCTTGTTCTGCTTTGGTTATTTTTTCGTTATGTACCAAAAATCTGGATCTTTGTGCTCTTTTCTTGTTTCTCTATTTTTCACCCTTTTTATCATTGAGCGCACAAGACGTGATTTTTTAGGAGTTGTGGCTTCAACTTCAACTGCGATTTGTTCTTCTTGACTGTCAAGGTAGACATTTGATTCAACCAACATTGCAATTCTCTCATTAAGCAGTACTATTTCCACATCTTTCACTTCCATTTGTGTCTTTTCTTTCTTACTCTGTTCTTCTATTTGTTTATTGAGCTTCATGAGTTGGTCCTTAAGGTCATCATTTTTTGCTTGGATTCTTGCCTTCTCCATTTCTAGCCTTTAGATTCTCAACACATTTTCTTCTAGTTTCTCAAAGGTATGTTCATTAATTTTGACATGGTAGAGATTTGTTTCATAGGTAAGTTTCCTTTTTGCTTTCCTCTTTTCAGCTGGTGTTTGATTCTTAAATCCCGATGAAGTTGTTGGACCAACTTTCTATTTGATCATTGTTTCTTCTTCATCATTTTCTAGCTTCTCAAAAGAATGTTCATTTCTTTGCACATGAACCAGACCTTCTTTAGTTTCATGCTAAAAGTTGGCTTTCCTTCTTTCATTCTTTTTTTATTTCAATGTTGTTGATTTCCTCTTTTTTCGAGCACCTGTTTTATTCTTGGGATTTGGTGAATTTCTTCTTGGGCTTAGACTGAATATCTTTTTTATAATTGATTCTTTTTCCTTTTGAGATTTTTCAATCTGCTCTGGTTCCTCGAAGTTAGCTTCTTCATTTTTATCGTCCTCTTCAGTCTGTGGTAACAAGTGTTGGTATATCTTTTTGATCATTATTTCTTCTTCCTTTTTAGATAATTCAGTCTGCTCTTGTTCCTCAAAGTTACATTTTTCATCTTCATGCTCATCTTCTGTTTGTGGTTGCAATTGTTTGTATATTTTTTGTTCTTCAATTATGTCTTTCAAATTGCTCTCCTACATGAATGAAAATTATTCAAAAGAATGATATGACCCAAAGTTAAATAATAAATTTATCATTTGGTGATTCAAATTTATAATAAATTTATCACTCAATGAAGCTAACTAAGCAAATTTATAACTGTAAGCTAAAAGTTATTACTCCATATCAAAATTTATCGCTGCATAGAAAAATTCATCACTCAATTAAAGAAACAAAGGTTATACACTGATAAAACTTGTTTCTTGAATAATTTCCTAACACAGATGAAATGCCTAAATAATTTTCTACCAGAAATGTGACACCATAAAGATTAAAAAAAATTTATCAATCGAGCTAAAATTTATCACTGCATAACAAAATCTAATATTTGTTTAAACAAAACAAAGGTTTTCAATGGATACCTCAATATGTTTCAGATATGCAATGATGAATTTGCCGATTGTTGTCCTAGATGTGTGATGTTTCATTTTGCAAATCTTGGGATTGCGTTCTTGTCATTTGGTTTGATGATCTTTGTATGCTCACATATTCAATACTGTTGAGGACAAAAAAAAAATGTTATAAATAAGTATTTAGTAAAGATAAATATTATAGTTTATAAATTGTAAGTGAGGTATTTACTTACCAATAAGACCATCGCACATCCGGACACTTTATCAATTTGGTTTAGGTTGCTTGCTATTAATCTTGTGAGATGTTGTTTTACCGTGCCACACCAATCATAAGACCTCATTTTGTCAATATCCTCTACATATTTCATGAACCCCCAACCAATTGTAGTCCCAGTACTCGGATTTAACAAAAGCAAACAAAACAAGAGGCACACAAGTCTGACAACATCTTCTATATCCTCATTCTTGTTGCTTCTCAAAAGTTTGGTTATCAACTTTTGGATTGAAGCACTTGTCATTCTGCTCTCCGTTATATTCCTTCTTTTCACCATATCTATCTCATTTTTTCTTCCATACGCAAGATTTATCTTCTTCTGTTCACATGCAATCCCAAAAATTAACTTAAAGTCTTCTTTTCAACTTCAGCTTCTTCCCACCAATTTCAAATGTGGTTCCATTCATTTGGTAAGTTTGCAAAATTTTTGCAACCACATCATCATATTTAATTGAATTCCTTCTTTTAATCTTATTTTTACTCAATTTATCAACTAGAAGTAAAAAAGGAGTCTTTCTCAATAGTGCCAAATGCTCCTCTATGAGTTTTGTTGTCTTGAAAAATTTGATAAGAGATTTAATATTAGAACGGTAGACATACTTTGCTTCATTATCATGTATCTGTTCAGTCCTAGTTTTTCTTCCATCAACCTTTTCTTCCCTCTTGCTTTGTGGAGCTCTGTAGCTTGTTTCAATTGCTACTATTTGGGCTCCCTATTGTCAATGTTAGATTCAGTTTTAACTTCTAGTTGATTTTCACTTTTATGTGTTGATGGCTATATAACAAACTCAACTTTGTCTATCTTTTTCTTTTTTGAGAAACTTGTTTCTCGACGATGTAATCTTTTACGATGATTGGGAACATCTGTACAAAAACATCGAGCATGAACATTGAAAATTAAGAAGAATTTATCACTTAATTATGCAAATTAAGCAAATATATAACTGTATAGCAAAGTTTAGATTCCAAATTGCAAAAGAACATGAAGTATCATGATGATGAAAACAACTGATAATTCATCACTCAATGAGGCAAAGTAAGTAAATTTTATCACCCGATTAAGCAAAGTAAGCAAATCCATTATTACAACAAATTTTATCACTTGATTTGGTAAATTAAGCAATTCTATCATTGTTATAACAAATTTTATCACTGAATTAGACAAAGTAAGGAAATTCGTCATTGTATAGCAAATTTTATCACTCAATTAGGCAAAGTAAGCAAATCTGTCATTGTATAGAAAATTTTATCACTGAATTAGCAAAAGTGAGCAAATCTATCATTGTATAGAAAATGAACATAAAGATATGATTATTATGAAGTTGAATATCACTCATAAATTAATACTGTATGATACGCATTGAAAATAGCTTCAAGTCGAATTTTATCACTTAATTATAGCTATGAAAGAAGAAAGAAAGCAAATCCATCATTATAACAAATTTTATCACTCAATTAGAAAAATTAAGTAAATCTATCATTCTTATAGCAAATTTTATCACTAAATTGAGCAAAGCAAGCAGATCTGTTATTGTATATCAAATTTTAGCACTTAATTAGTAAAAGTAAGTAAATCCATCATTGTATAGCAAATGAACATGAAGATGTGATTAGTATGAAGTTAAATATCACTCATAAATTAATACTGTATGATACACATTGAAAATAGTTTCAAGTCGAATTTTATCACTCAATTATAGTTATGAAAGAAGAAGGGAAGCAAATCCATAATTATAACAAATTTTATCACTCAGTTAGGAAAATTAAGCAAATCTATCATTCTTATAGCCAATTTTATCACTGAATTGGGCAAAGTAAGCATCTGTCATTCTATAGCAAATTTTATCACTGAATTAGCAAAAGTAAGAAAATCCATCATTGTATAGCAAATGAACATGAAGATGTGATTATTATGAAGTTAAATATCACTCATAAATTAATACTGTATGATACACACTGAAAATAGCTTTGAGTCGAATTTTATCACTCAATTATAGTTACGAAAGAAGAAGGGAAGCAAATCCATAATTGTAACAAATTTTATCACTCAACTAGGAAAATTAAGCAAATCTATCATTCTTATAACAAATTTTATCACTGAATTGGGCAAAGTAAGCAAATCTGTCATTGTATATCAAATTTTATCACTAAATTAGCAAAAGTAATCAAATCCATCATTATATAGCAAATGAACATGAAGATGTGGTTATTATGAACTTAAATATCACTTGTAAATTAATACTATATGATACACACTGAAAATAGTTTCGAGTCGAATTTTATCAATTAATTATAGTTATGAAAGAAGAAGGGAAGATGAGTACGACTCACGTTTGATTAGCATGTTTGTTGAAGATGAACTAAACAGGGAGAGTATATGTCTGAATCAGAATATAGATCGAAACAATGGAAGATTTGCCGAGGATCTATTCGGAATTGGTATGAAAACAGAGGTGATTTCTTTGGAAACGATGGGAGATTCGTGAAAAATCTCTTCGTTTGTTTCAATTTCCAAGTCGAAAATCGCCTCAAAATGGTTTCCAAATCAGAACCCTTGAAAAGGAGCGTGTGTGTCACGCGCGCAAGGAAGAGCTCATGATGGCTTCTTTGCTTCACGCCTATGGTGTGATATTGAGGGGTAAAATTGGAAATTGAAAATAGGGCAGGACTTGACCGGTATTAATCTATTTCCATGGGACCGACTAGTAAGTCCCCCTAAATATTTTTCTTTTCATATGGGCCCAAAATAATGTTTTGAGCCCTATAGACTGACCCTAAAGTAACAAAAATAAAGTGAGCCTATTTGAATTTGTAATATAGAACACTATTAAATTTGGGAGTTCTGATTAGCATGTTTGTTGAAGATGAACTAAACAGGGAGAGTATATGTCCGAATCAGAATATAGATCGAAACAATGGAAGATTTGCCGCGAATCTGTTAAGAATTGGTATGAAAACATAGGTGATTTCTTTGGAAACGATGGGAGATTCGTGAAAAATCTCTTCGTTTGTTTCAATTTCCAAGTCGGAAATCGCCTCAAAATGATTTTCAAATCAGAACCATTGAGAACGAGCGTATGTGTCACGCACACAAGGGAGAGCTCATGATGGCTTCTTTGCTTCACGCGTGTGGTGTGATATTGAGGGGCAAAATTGGAAATTAAAAATAGGTCAGGACTTGACCAGTATTTATCTATTTCCATGGGACTGGCAGGTAAGTCTCTCTAAATATTTTTCTTTTCATATGAGCCCAAAATAATTTTTTGAGCCCTATAGACTGACCCTAAAGTAACAAAAATAAAGTGAGCCTATTTGAATTTGTAACATAGAACACTATTAAATTTGGGAGTTCTATTTTAAGCTAATTTTTTGGGACCTAAAGCACATGCCTCAATGGCCTTAGCCAGGGCCAGTTCTATTTATATGCACTCTTTGCTGGTCTTGTTACATAATTATGTTGTTCTATTCCTCCAAGAGAAAAAAAAAATAAATTTATTTGTAATTCTGGGATGGTGTTCTTACATTTGTGTAGGTGCTCCAGGAATTGTGTTCTGCTATTTTAAATTAGAGGATGTCAGTGATGGATTTGCTTTGACATAATATTAAGGAGTTAAATTTTTTGAAAATTTGGTGCATTCATGGTATGAGGAAGCTTTGCCTTTTTGTTTTACATTCAATTTAGATTTTAACACTTGCAATTTTTATTTATATTCTTTTTAATTATACTTAGCAAAGTAAAATAAAATAAAATTTAAAAATCTTAACTAAAAATTAAAATAAATTTATGTAATTTTTATTGATGTCCTATTTATTTAATTTTTTAAAAGTTCTAGTCAAAAAACTAAATAAAATTTATAACTCATGTTTAATATTTTTATTATTTAGTAAACAATTCAAAAGGGAAAAATAGTCTTTTGGGTATTTATCCTTGTTCATAATATCTCAAACAAACATAGAATTCAATAAAATAGTCTTTTACTGACATCTAAACGCATGATTAAATAAACACGGAATACACATCATTTCCATCCAAATTGTTCAAGGACTATGTATTCCAAGATTAATAGTTCGATAGATTAGAATCTCTCCTTATCCAGTCTGTTCAAACAAAACTTAACTTTATGGTATAAAAAATTTCGCCTTTAATTATCACGATATTCTACTTTTTAAGCTGAGCAATGTTATATATCCACACTTTTAGACCCACACTTTCATTCACACTAATGCGGTAAGGGAGTTGAGTCCCATGTCATTGAATGTATAACAAATCAAGAGTTAATACATATGATACCACATTATTATAAGCATAATTGTAAGTGTTTTTTCATGAATTTCAAACATTTTCTTTTGGGTAAATTACAAATATACCTCCGAGATTTGATTAAAATATTAATTGCCTCATGTGATTTTGGAGGTTACATTCCACCCCTTGAGATTTCTAATTTCATAGTAAATTGCTCATTTTATTAATAAATTATTAAGTCAATTAACAATTTTTAATGATATTAGACATATGTTTCAATTAATAATTTAGGTAATTTTATTATCGTATATGAAAGCAATTATGAATTTCATTTTTTTTTAGTTAATTCTGTTAAATAAAAAATTCTAACAATAAGATATTTATAATTTTCTAAACTATATGAAGCAATTTGTACTTTAGGTAAACTTCAAGGGATATTTTGTAATTTACCCTTTTCCTTTTAAACTTACTTCCAACTTCCTCTTGCTTCATTTTCTCAACTTGGCACCTTCCTTTTGGACTTTGGTTGGCTAATAAGGGGCCTGTTCATTGTTTATTTAATGAAATATTTTGAACAAATTATCCATATAAAAAAAATTAAATTTATAAGATAACTATAAATTAGGGATTAGATTATATTTATTTTCAAAAATAAATAATAAGTATGATTTTAAAAATAAAACATCTATTTTTTAAAAGATAAATGTGATTTTTTTTATATTTTTTTATCGGCAAGATTATATGATCTAATTATGTGTTTATAATTATCTAATGAATCTAATTTTTACATGAGCACTTTGCACGAAGGACTTTGCAAAATAAATTGTCTGAGTTATCAAAGTGAGCTTTGTAACCAAGGATGAAGTCAGAATTTTTGTTTAGAAGGGAACAAAATAAGATATTAGATAGTCTGTGAAACTTGGTGTGTAATTGATTAGACCGTTATTTTAAACCATTCTATTGATTGAAATTATTTAGATAATAAATATTTACCTTCATGATTTTTGTATTTGAAAAAAGAAATAAAGAAATGCCTTTTACATATTTTATAATATATGTACCAAAATACATCTTGATATAATATGTGAATGGTTGGCAATTGTCTAATACACATTGTAAGAATACCCATAAAATAGAGGATGAATAGAAGAATTTTGAAGAAAAAAAAATGAAGAGGTCATTCTATATGCATTACAAAAAATACTTATAAAATAGAGGGCTATTAGAACAATTTTGGAAATCTTATGATCAGCTTTGTTAATTGGAGACAATTTGTATTCCTTTTTTTAGTTAGAGATATAGTAATAGCAATGGATTGGCATAGTGAATACAAAAAAATGGAAATAATATTTTTCTTTTTTCTTTTTATTTTTTTTTTTAAAGGCATGTCGATTTACCAATCTGTGGAGACTTCTTGTGCACTTCGGTGGCAGTTCTTATCTTTTGAAAAACAATCTTGTTTGAACCGGTTTTGAAAGCTTTAATCTCATTTTGATAGCGAGCTTGATGATTTTTGAAAAAAATTACAATTAAGTGCAAATTTAGAAGAAAAAAAATTTTGACCAATAATAAATTTTGTAAATATTAATAATTAAAATTTTAAAATTTTTCTAAAAATATTGATTTTATAAAATAATAAAATAAAATAATTGTAATTTATTACATTAAAATCAAATTAATAATTGTTTGATGGGAAAGTATGATATATCACGCCATCATTACGCCCTGCCACACTTTGGCTAGCAGTGTATAGCCTGTGGTTGGCCTTCAATTTTTCTTTTCTTTAATTTTTTAAATCATTGTTTGATGGGAAAGTACATACTATGAAAACAAAAAAAAAAATTACATATATATATTTACTAAGTTGGACGGTAAGATTGGACCTGTAGGGGCTCATCACAAGTTCCGTTTTGATAATCCGAACCGTTCAATGTGTAGAACTCATCCATTACTATATGCCTGCAAAAAATCACGTTAATCGGATATCGGTAACTACATGATCTAATCAGTTTTTTTTTTTTATAAAAATGCATGGTGTTATAGTTAAAGATCGACAAAAAAAAACTAATCCGATTAGATAGTTATAGATATCCAATCAACGTGATTTTTTACAAGCATGTAATATTCGATGAGTTGTACACATTGAACGGTTCCGATTAGCAAAACGGGACTCGTGATGGCTCTCACTGACCAAAGACCACCGTCCAAATGATTGCCCGAAAGGAGGCAACTGTTTCCTAAAACTTTGTTGCCACTGCCACCCCCTACCTACTATAGTACTAGCCTAGCCTAATCAAAATTGAGTCGTTGCATTGCATCTCCCACTTAAATGCAACTCAAACAGATATATATAAATATACAAACGGTCATAATTCAAACGGTTATAATTCAAACTACTATAAATATATTTCATTTTTCAAAATAAAATTCACAACAAATCATTCTCTCTCTCTCTCTTTTAAATTGTCTCAATCTCTCTTAAACTCTCAATCTCTCTCAACTCTCAATTAAAATCCCTAAGTGGCAATTGCAATTGTGCAACAAGAAATTTTTAGCAAAAAAAGAAAATTTTTATATCGCATTCGTCAGTCGGTAACAGTAATTAGTTTAATTAAATTTATTAACTACACATTTTGTTTTATTAATTATTATGCACATATATTAATTATTATTTTTTACTAATTAAATTTACACATTATTTAAATTAATTGTTAATTTTTATATATTGTTTTACTTGCATTACTATGGATCCTAATATGCCTAATGTTTATGTAGATGTTAATACATATACTACACCACATGAATCTGTTGATTCTCTTTCTAATATCTCTCATCCAACAGTTGGATCATCATCTAGGAGCAGAAGTAGTAGTGTTTGAGAACATTTTGAAAAAATATCTATAAATAATCCTGATAGCACAATTACATTTAAAGCAAAATATAAATATTATGCACGTTTACTTAGTGTTGTATCTGCAGGGGGTACTAGTAATTTAAAAGGCATTCTGACAAACATTTACAAAGTAAACAACCTGATATTCGAAATCAAATGCAATTAGGGGCTTCATCAACTGGTAATTTGCAAACATTTTCATATGATCCTATATGTGCACAAAATTCTGTAGTTGATTATATTATTAAAAAAGAACAACCTTTTAGTATTAGTGAATGTCCTGATTTTACCGAAATGATTAATGAAAGTTTTGCACCGCAATATCAAAGTTTTTCAAGAAATGCTACTAGAAACAGGATTTTAAAGAAATTTGAGGATATTAAAAGTGAATTATTTGATATCTTTAAAAATTTGAATGGAAGAGTTTGTTTAACATCTGATCTGTGGTTAAATAATGGTTTTTGAATATCAATGTATGACTGCACATTTTATTGATAACAATTGGAAATTAAAAAAAAGAATTATTTCATTTAAATTAGTTGAACTTCTATACACTGGTCATTCGCTGGTGTAGAAATAAAAAATGCATTATATGAGTAGGCTTTACAAAATAAAATATTTTCGATTAGTTTAGATAATGCATCATATTATAATCAAAATGTAACCCATTTAAAATCAGCTTTACAATTACTTGTTGATGATGATTTATTTCATGTTCGTTGTTGTACCCATATTTTAAATTTGATTGTTAAAGAAGCTATGCATATATACGAAACTTCTGTACTTGTAATAAAAAATGCAGTTGTTACTATTATGTCTTCTGGTAATCGAATTTCAGAATATAGAAAAATTTGTCAACGAGAAAATATGTCATTTAGAAAATTAATTCCATATGATCCGAAGTCCGGAGTTTTCTAGGCTTGGTCGGGTATTACAGAAGGTTTGTCAGAGATTTCTCCAAAATTGCCCTACCATTGACACAGCGGACTTAGAAGGGGATATCATTTGACTGGACCGATCAGAGGAATCAGTTTTTCAAGAGTTGAAAACTCGACTAGTGACTGCATCGATTCTCACATTGCCCTTAGGTACGGATGGTTATACTGTATTTAGTGATGCTTCTTATAAGGGTTTGGGATGTGTTTTAATGCAGAATGGTAAAGTGATTGCGTATGCTTCCCGACAACTGAGACCGCATGAAAAGAACTACTCGACCCATGACCTGGAACTTGCTGCAGTAGTGTTTGCACTAAAAATTTGGCGTCACTACCTTTATGGGGCAACATGTGAGGTGTATACAGACCACAAGAGTTTGAAATACTTCTTCACACAGAAGGAACTGAACATGAGGCAGCGGAGATGGTTAGAACTGATAAAAGACTATGACCTGCAAATTTTCTACCATCCAGGAAAAGCTAACACTGTTGCTGATGCACTGAGTCGGAAATCGATTGGAAATTTAGCCTGTTTACTAACCGGGCAGAAAGAATTGCTATGTGACCTTGAAAGACTTGAAATTGAGATTGATTTGCGTGAAAAAGGTGGAACAATAGCCGCTATTTCTGCTCAACCGGCACTGATTGAAGAGATTAAAGAGAAACAACAACAGGATGACTTCTTGAGGAAGATCGTCGAAGAACGGGAATCTAAAGCGAAACCGGATTTCAAATTTGAGAATAATGTGTTGAAATTTCAGGGAGGATTGTGTGTACCAAGTGATTCTGAACTGAAAAGAAGAATTCTGCAAGAAGGCCACAATTCAAAACTGTTTATCCATCCAGGAAACACAAAAATGTATCAAGACTTGAAACTGAATTTCTGGTGGCCGGGAATGAAGAAAGAAATTGCCGACTTTGTATCGAAATGTCTTCATTGCCAACAAGTCAAAGCCGAACATCAACGACCCGCAGGCTTACTGCAACCCTTACCGATACCAGAGTGGAAATGAGAACATATCACTATGGATTTTATTGTTGGTTTACCTCGCTCCAGCAAAGGTATGGATTCGAATTGGGTTATTATTGATAGACTGACTAAATCTGCTCATTTCTTACCTGTCAAAATAATTTATAATGCAGACAGATTGGCCATAATTTATATTGATGAAATTGTTAGATTGCATGGAGTGTCTGTATCTATTGTTTCTGATAGGGACTTGAAATTTACATCGAGATTTTGGCAAAGTCTGCAAACTGGATTGGGTACTGAATTGAAACTTAGTAGTACCTACCATCCTCAGACAGATGGTCAGCCAAAGAGAACCATCAAGACTGTAGAGGCCCTAATTTTTTTTTTTCATTACACTAGATGCCTAGTCTAACTACTAATTCATAAAACCTTAACGTAAATATGTTATGTTACCTAATTTGTTTTGTGTATGGTTGA
Source organism: Camellia sinensis (assembly GCF_004153795.1). Classification (NCBI taxonomy): domain Eukaryota; kingdom Viridiplantae; phylum Streptophyta; class Magnoliopsida; order Ericales; family Theaceae; genus Camellia; species Camellia sinensis. Next base: position 933,792 of record NW_021025113.1, on the reverse strand, counting down.
TTGATTGATAGAAGATATAGGGGTGTGTGTGTTTTGACTGGGCATTCCAAGCTCATGGCGTGTTATGCCAGGTGAAGAAGCAGCTTACAACGGGGAAGGTTATCCCGAAGACAATCAAGATGAAGTTTTAGAGCCGTGGTTCACTTGAAAAATTTGAACTAGTAGTTTGTTCTTGTTTTCTCTTCCCTTTTACCTTTTGGTTTGATAGTATTTTGTAAACCTTTAGTGGAACTCAAATCAGTTATCTATGTTATAACGCTACTTATGTGTGTATATTAAAATATTGTGGTTATCTCTTTTGTTTGAGTTGTACTTTATATATTACTCTTGTGGTCTCGAATTTTGGGGCGTGACAAATTGGTATCAGAGCCTTAGGTTCAACCCTTAACCCACGCATGTTGACTTGTGATTTTAGATATCCTTGCCTTTTACATTACTACATTTTGTTAACATTATACTATATCATATTAAAGGTGGACTACAAAAAAAAAATTTGTTTACCTACCGTAGGATGGATTCTGCGTCAGAAAGCGTTGATGACTGGGGAGTTTTTCGTTTCCAGAATAGGCGGGTAGTAGCTGTTAGTCCACAAAGACTTAACCGACGGTGTCAATTAGGAGCGGAGTGCGTGATAAAGAAAGCTATTTGGAAAATAGGGGAGGATTTTTCATACTACACCACGCAAGCAAGACGAGCGTTGGTACGCCGACGCCTCCAGTGCAAATACCGGGAGCTTAGGTTCGCTCTACAGATAGAGCGGAATGGTCAAACTTTTGCTCAGCTTAGGCAAGAGGTATTGGCTAAGGATTCGCATCCAGTGATGCGTCGCGTTGGACCCGAGAGCTGTGGCTCTCATCATCCTGAGTTAGAGGTTCTTTTTGTCTCGGTACTTCTCGGAGCTTCCCCTGCATTCCCTATAGAGGTGTCGTCAGAGTACTCCCCTACACCAGCCCAGCAGTTTCCAGCCTCCCCAACATTTGCTCCTTTACCACCAGAGGATCCCGAGGAAGATCCTGAAGAAGATCCCGAAGAAGACCCAGAGAAATCGTTTGACTTAGGGCTGTAGTAGTCGTGAGACGAACCTTTTTGTGTACCTTTGTAAATAGTTTTTGTGTGGTTGAAGCGTGTTTTGTTTTGGTGTATACACCCTACACGCTAACCTAGATAGTGTAACCTTTTGTAAGAAGAAGTTATATACATATATATATATAAAATATCTAGTTGGTTATTCTAGTGTATTTTATGTTATTTTATTTTATTCTGCTTGGTTTAATTGCATCATCCATTTAGGAAAGAAAATAAATAAATTAATTAATTAATTAATTACACCTCAGACCACATTAAATTAGCCTATTTATTGAACACCGCTTCGCCTCCACAACAACCCTAAGCTTATATTACCCACAAACTTGGTAGATGTCAGACAATGTGGAAGCAAACGATCAAGTAAGATGCCGACGAGGACGTCCAGCTCGCAATCAAGGCGTTAATCGCGGTAGACCTATACCTGCGGAGGAGTTGCCAAGACCAGTCGGAAACCAGATTCTGGAAGAGTTAGGAAGGCTTAGAAGAACGCAACCAAATGAGCGGATATATTTGTTATCTGAGTTCAGAAAGCAAAGACCGCCGATGTTCATGGGTGAACCTAACCCGAGAGTCGCTGAGAGCTGGATTCGTCAAATAGAAAAGATGTTGGAAACCATGGGTATTACTGTGCATACAGACAAGATCGCCCTGGCAAGTTATCAGCTAGAAGGAGAAGCGGATCATTGGTGGTCCTTGATGAAAAACTCTCGGGACACGACAAGCATGACTTGGGCTCAGTTCAAAGAATTGTTTCTAAGAAAATATTTCCCAAACATAGTTAGACAAGAGCGAATTTGGCAATTTCAAACTTTGGCAGATGAGGAAGAGAAAGCACGAAAATTCGAGTGGGGTTTAGACCCTATTATTAGAGGTAAAGTGTTACCCCTGCGTCTCCCTACATTTGCTGATGTGGTGGACACGGCATTGGATGCAAAAAGAGAGTGGACAGACTCAAAAAGGATTTGGATGATGAAAACGAAGAAAGGGGGTCAGTCCTTTGTAGGGCCAAGAAGAAATGACCGAAGGAATGTGGTACGGACACCATACACTAGACCATTGCAACAACCGCAACAGCAAAGCCAGAAAGGAAGTTTACAAACCAAGCATATTACACAAATCCAATGTTTTCACTGTCATCAGATAGGGCACAAGAAGTCGGAATGTCCCCAACCTTCTGGGATGGGAAATCAAGCAGGGGGTTCAAGCTCGAATGCTCAAGTTATTGGTGGGCAAAGGCCATGGATGAACAAGTCAGGAGGAAACCAAAAGGTTGGACCAACCGGTAATCAAAAAGCCACAGGCAGAGTTTTTGCTCTCCAAGAGGAAGATAATGAAGATCCATCAGTAATTAGAGGTAACATTGTACTTTATCATTCTTGGGTTCACATTCTATTCGATTCTGGCGCATCACATTCTTTTATATCAACATCATGTGTTAAATCATTAGGTCTTAAATGTGAACCTTTAGAAACTACTTTACGTGTTGCATCACCCTTGGAAGGAAGTATTAGGGTAGGATTAATCTGTCGAGGGTGTGAATTAGAAGTGTCAAGGTTACACTTGAGTTGTGACCTTCGGGTCATGAACATGTCCAATTTTGACATAATCTTGGGAATGGATTGGTTATCCGCCCACCGATCAGTGATTGATTGTTACCACAAGAGGGTGACGGTTTGCACACCTAGTGGAACGTGTTTCCAATTTAAGGGGGATAGAGAGGATTCCCTAAGCACGACACATCGTAAAATGCAGTGGCGTCGACAATTTGCTGGATGGTTAGCAAGTTTGATCATTAATGAAGAAGCTCAATCGGACTTAAATCTTCCGCGTGTAGTTTGTGAATACGCTGATGTTTTTCCTGAGGAATTGCCAGGATTACCGCCACATCGTGAAGTAGATTTTAGTATCGAGTTACAAGCGGGTACTGCACCAATATCCCTGACACCCCACCGTATGGCTCCTGTCGAACTTCGGGAGTTGAAGACGCAACTGCAAGAATTACTGGAAAAGGGATTTATCCGACCAAGTACCTCACCGTGGGGCACACCAGTTCTATTTGCAAAGAAAAAGGATGGAACACTAAGATTGTGCATAGATTATCGGCAACTCAATCGGGTGACGATCAAGAACCGATATCCACTTCCACGGATTGATGACCTTTTTGATCAACTTCGAGGTTCGAAGTGTTATTCAAAGATTGATCTTAGATCTGGCTATCATCAATTGCGGGTCGCTGATGATGACATACCAAAAATTGCTTTCCGAACCCGATATGGCCATTACGAATTTGTGGTAATGCCCTTTGGATTAACCAATGCACCAGCCGTGTTTATGAGCTTGATGAATAAGATTTTTACTCAGTACTTGGACCAGTTCGTGGTGGTGTTTATCAACGATATTCTAGTCTATTCACCGTCGGAAGAAGAACATGAGCAACACTTGCGAGTAGTTCTCTAGGTTTTAAGAGACAACCAGTTGTACGCAAAAGCAAGTAAATGCGAGTTCTGGCTGAAGGAAGTCACATTTTTGGGACACGTCGTGTCGGAGCATGGAATCACTGTAGACCGAACCAAGGTAGAAGCAGTATTAGATTGGAAGCAGCCAACTTCAGTATTCGAAGTTCGTAGTTTCTTAGGGTTAGCTGGCTATTACCGACGGTTTATTCAAGACTTTTCTAAACTAGCTAAGCCGATGACTCGTCTAACACAAAAAGGGGTAAAATACGATTGGAACGAAGCATGTGAACAATCCTTTCAAGAACTCAAGAGCAGATTGACTAGTGCCCCAATACTCATCATTCCGGAGCGAGACATAGGATATACGGTATATTGCGACGCGTCCAAGGATGGGCTAGGCTGTGTGCTAATGCAAAAAGGGAAGGTTGTGGCTTACGGCTCCAAGCAACTGAAACCGCATGAAAAGAATTATCCGACACACGATCTAGAGTTGGCAGCAATGGTTTTTGCGTTAAAGCAGTGGCGTCATTATTTGTATGGTGAACAATTTGAGATTTTCACGGACCATAAGAGCTTGAAGTATTTATTCACGCAGAAGGACTTGAACATGAGACAAAGATGATGGCTAGAATACCTCGAAGATTACCATTTTACTCTATCCTATCATCCTGGAAAAGCTAACGTGGTGGCGGATGCCTTGAGTCGCAAGAATCGGGGAATTATTGCTAGCTTGGCACTCAAGGAATGGAACATGGTCGGAACACTTAATGAGTTTGGAGTACAGATGAAAGCTCAAGACGAGAAGGTACACCTTGGCGCTCAAATCGCTACACCCAAATTACTAAACAAGGTAATAGAGTCACAGAAGTATGATCAGGAGGTGGCGTTCATAAAAGCGTGAATAGAATCCGGCGATCCTATACCTAATTGGACGATTCATTCAGATGGAAGTTTGAGACATCAGCGTAGAGTGTTTGTACCACAAGATGAGTAGCTTAGAGAAAAAGTTCTGAAGGAGTTCCACCATTCGGTATTCGCAGTGCACCCAGGAGGGACGAAAATGTACCAAGACTTAAAACGCCAATACTGGTGGAACGGAATAAAGAAAGATGTGGCTCAATTCGTAGCCAGATGCCTTACGTGTCAGTAAGTAAAGGCAGAACACCAACGACCTGGAGGGATGCTTTAGCCTTTACCGATATCAGAATGGAAATGAGAGCATATAACAATGGACTTCGTCACTGGACTACCCAGGTCACCTAGAGGACATGATGCTATATGGGTTATAGTTGATCATTTGACGAAAACTACGCACTTTTTGCCATATAAAATCTCTGACACTTTGACATCGCTGAGTCATCTCTACATTAAAGAAATTGTCCGATTACACGGAATTCCTGTATCAATTGTGTCCGACCGAGACCCGCGTTTCACCTCTCGATTCTGGGGAAGCTTACAGGAAGCGTTAGGGGCCGAATTATGTTTCAGTACCGCATTTCATCCTCAAACTGACGGACAGTCGAAACGTACCATTCAGACTTTGGAAGACATGTTAAGAGCTTGTGTGATGGATTTCAAGGGGAATTGGGAGTGACACCTACCGTTGGTAGAGTTCACGTACAACAATAGTTTCCAGGCTAGTATTGGCATGGCTCCATTCGAAGCACTGTATGGCCAGCCTTGCAGATCACCAGTTTGTTGGACTGAAGTTGGAGAAGTGAATCTATTGGGCCCAGAGATCGTACAAGAAACTACAGAAAAGGTGAAACTTATTCGACAAAGATTAGTGGCAGCTCAAGATCGTCAAAAGAGTTATGCAGATAAAAGGAGAAGACCGCTAACCTTCGCTGCCGGTGATTATATTTTCCTGAAAATTCAGCTCCGCCGTGGGATCATTCGTTTTGGAAAGAAAGGAAAATTATCACCTCAATATATTGGACCCTTCGAGATACTTCAGAAAATCGGAGAGGTTGCGTACAAGTTAGCTTTATCCCCCTAGTTGGCCGGAGTACATGATGTTTTCCATGTATCTATGCTGCGGAAGTATATAATGCACCCTTCTCACATCATCAACTGGGAAGAAATCCAACTCAATGAAGACACTACCTTTGAGGAGGGACCAATAGCAATTTGGGACAGTCAAGAAAAGAACTTGTGAGGGAAGACAATTCACCTTCTTAAGATACTTTGGCGTCACCATGGTATTGAAGAGTTCACTTGGGAACGTGAAGACGCGATGCGGGCAAATTATCCACAACTATTTAAGACGTAAGGTATGATCTAATTTCGAGGACGAAATTTATTTAAGGGGGATAGGTTGTAGAGACCCTAATTTTTTTTGTCATTACACTTGAAACCCTGAGCCTTAGGTTAATAGCATTTTAGCCCTAGTTCCGTAAAAGTCTGCGTAAGGGCCCAAGTAAATAATAACTTCTCCGTGTGTTACCATAATTAAATCATAGAACACCACTTTATGATTGAAACTATCCTAAAACTTGGTTTTATTTAATGTACCTCATAATTTCTAAATTAATTCACACATTTTATTTTTATTTCTATTTTTTTTGTTTTTATTGTTCTTTCATTTATTATTTATTTGAATAGAATACTATTGTGTATTTGAATATATACATAGTTTATATATATATATATATATAATATGTTGGCGGAAGAGTTAATTGGATAACAACAAACCAAAAATAAAATAAAAGAAAAAAAAAATCTAGATATTTAATCTCTTAGCCATTAAGCTACCTTATATTATATAAGTGAGGCTTGTCCAAATCCACTCCCACGTTTTTCTAAAGCCCAAGGAGAGGGTGAGAGAGGGAGAGTTGGCTCAAGGGAAGGGAGGTAGAGAAGTAAGAAGAAGAAGAAAAAAAAAGGGGAAAGAGAAGGAATTCTTGAAGGTAAGAACATACCTCTTCCTTATTTTCTCCAACCCTTTCATCATCTCATTCTATGGTCTAATATGCCTCTTGTGTTACAAATTGATGGTAAATAGAGTGTTTTTGGTGTGTGTGAAGGTGTAGGTATGAAATAGTGTCATTGTGTTGCAAACTTATGAAATTAGGCACTGCTGCAACTTCTATAATTTAAAAGAAATATCAAATCTATCTAATTCTCAAATCTGAATTTATTATAGGGTATTTTATGTGTTTAGAGCTTGTGATAATTTTATTAGCTCCTAATTGTGTGTTTTTAGGGCTTGGATAAATTGTTGAAAAATCTGGTCCTGAGTCTCTGAAAAACAGTCCACTTTTAACAATTTTATAAAATTCTAGAAAAATCATCTCATGTTGGTTCTTCTGTCAAAATTTAGAACTCTGAGTCTTCTTTCCAACAGAATTTATTTGAGTGAAAACCATCAGGTAGATTGAGAGAAATGTTAGTTTCCCCAAAGGGTAACAAATCTGGACAGATTTTCGAATATAGTTTGTAGATGAATTTGTGGAGGGGCTGTGCAACTTCTAAAAATTGGAACTGAAACTAGACAGATTAAATATATTTTCTGTGCAATTTCAGCCCCTAATTTGTCCTAGAAGTATTTTTACCAAAGCATTCTTGTTAGCCCAGCAGAACCGAACAGTGCTGGAAATTGTGTTATATTATGTTATTTGTCTCTAAATGTTTCAAAGCCTTTTTAATGTTATTTTCTTGCCTTACTATATTATGAATGATGACCATGGACTATATTTCCTCTAGTACGTTTTTTTCCCATACTCGTTTAAATGACCTGAATTATGATACCAAATGAGTTAAGTCTTGTGTAAGCGTTTTGGGCGAACCCCTAGGTTGACACGGACGTATTCAAACTCTATGCGGTGGTTTCTAGGTGTAAGCGAGCCCTTTGGTATGGTATGTGCAGGGTGTAAGCGAGCCCTAGGCACGATTTTGGGTGTAAGCGAGCCCACTTGTTTGGCCGTCCCTTTTAAGGTCCATCAATGTCGCTGACCGGTAAATAACTGGGGGGTGGGCATGGGTGGTAAGGTCTGCAAAGCAGCAAAAGGGGGAGTTCTGAGTAGTCCATTGTTTAATCTTGTGATTGGGTAGAAGGATCTCTTTGGGGGGGGGGGGGGGGGTTCTAGATGCCTAGTCTAACTACTAATTCATAAAACCTTAACGTAAATATGTTATGTTACCTAATTTGTTTTGTGTATGGTTGATTGATTGATAGAAGATATAGGGGTGTGTGTGTTTTTACTGGGCATTCCAAGCTCATGGCGTGTTATGCCAGGTGAAGAAGCAGCTTACAACGGGGAAGGTTATCCCGAAGACAATCAAGATGAAGTTTTAGAGCCGTGGTTCACTTGAAAAATTTGAACTAGTAGTTTGTTCTTGTTTTCTCTTCCCTTTTACCTTTTGGTTTGACAGTATTTTGTAAACCTTTAGTGGAACTCAAATCAGTTATCTATGTTATAACGCTACTTATGTGTGTATATTAAAATATTGTGGTTATCTCTTTTGTTTGAGTTGTACTTTATATATTACTCTTGTGGTCTCGAATTTTGGGGCGTGACACAGACTCTGAAGGATTTACTGCGGATGTGTGTTCTTGATTTCCAGGGAAATTGGGAAAGTCATCTACTTTTAGCTGAATTTGCCAACAACAACAGCTTCCATTCAAGTATTGGTATGGCGCCTCTTGAGGCTTTATATGGCAGGAAATGTCGATCTCCTATCTGCTAGGCAGAAGTTGGAGATGGGCCTTTGCTTGGGCCCGAGATTGTACAAGAAACCACAGAAAAGGTGAAACTGATTCAACAGAGACTGAAAACCGCACAAAGCCGATAGAAAAGTTATGCGGATGTCCGAAGGCGAGACAGAGAATATGAAGTAGGTGATCATGTTTTTGTTAAAGTGACACCGATGAAAGGCCAGACTCGTTTTGGGGTTAAAGGCAAGCTAGCGCCAAGATATGTCGGACCGTACGAGATTATTGAGAAAATCAATCTGGTGGCGTATCAAGTAGGGCTTCCTCCTGAAATGGAGCATATGCATAACGTGTTCCATATTTCAATGTTGAGGGATTACCTCCGGGATCCTTTCCATGTGATTGAGCCTACCCGTGTAGTGCTAAGTGATGATTACACTTATGAAGAACGGCCTATACAGATTGTGAACAGACGAATCAAGAAGTTAAGGAATAAAGAGATTCCGTTAGTGAAAGTTGACTGGCAAAACCATGGTGGCGTGTATGCCACTAGGGCAAAGGAAGACGATATGATGAAGAGATATCCTGAATTGTTCCCACTGAATCCGATTTTCTTCCAAAATGAAGGTAATTCGAGTTTGGAGGACCAAACTCTTTATAAGGAGGGCAGACTGTGACAACCCTCACCACTGTTTATTGATAACACCACTGATTAGTGCTAATCTATGATTAAGCATATTAAATGACTTATTGACTAAAATCCTGAACTGATTGATTGATTGTATTAGTTTAAATGCATGTCTATCTGTTTGACTGTTAAATTATCTGTTCATGTATTATGTTTAAATTACAAATTGAAGGCCTTATCGGCAGCCGAATCCGGAACCGATTAGTGTTTTATGCTAATTAGAATTTATGTGATTTTATGGTATATTTAGTTGAAATTTGATTTGGTATGATTAAATTAGATTAAATGAAGTTAAAATGCATCAACTTGAGTTATTTACCAAAATGCCACTTAAGTGGACTTTGCTAGACAAAATGTTTAGTCTTGTTTTACATGTGTTGGCCTCACTTTTCATCGTCCTTCTTGAGAGACCAAACGTGAGAGAGAGAGTTGGAGAAGAGCTTGAGTTCTTCATATTTGCTTGGAGTCTTAAAGAATTGAAGATAGAATTGGCAAATTGAACTTCTAGACTTGGAATTGGAAACCTAAGGTAGGACATTTACCTTCTTGTTTGTGAATTCAAGTTAGTTCTTGCATGGTTCATGAGTCATAAGTGATCTAAGTCTAGAATTGGTTCTAACATGTTGAATTGAAGCTTAATCCATGCATGCATGTCCTTATATGGAAGTTTAGAGTTGTTTTCATGGAAATTCTTGCATGCATGTCCACATTTTTGTTATAGTCCATGAACTCACCATGTTTTGAAGTTAAATCTTGCATTTGATCTTGGTTTAGAACATTGGAGTTTCAAGGAACCCATGCATGTGTTGAATTTGCATTGTTCTTCATGTTCATGAAAACTTCTTTGAAATTGTGTTTAATTGAACTACCTTTGGGCTTTGATTTCTCAAATTGATCTTTGAAACGTGTAATATTATGGGTTTTGAAGTGTTTTCCAAAAAATTAGCCCAAGAGGATCGAATTTGATGCTTTAAAGTTGAGTTTTGAGCTTGAGGTTCAAATCTGGAAATTCTAGATTTTGGACCTAGGCTCGAGCGAGGAACTCTACGCTCGAGCGTACACTCTGAATACATGCAGTCCGCTCGAGCGAAGAAAGTGACGCTCGAGCGTGAAATGCGTGTATCCAGTACTTTGCATGTGTTTGCAGTCCGCTCGAGCGAAGGAATGCACGCTTGAGCGAGGACTTGTGTCTCACGCTTGAGCGTAGGTCGAGCGCCCGTCGAGCGTGAATTTCATGCATCCAGCTCTTTTGTCATGTTTTACAGTCCGCTCGAGCGACGGAAGTCACGCTCGAGCGGAGCTCCTTTGTCTGCATGTCTGCTCGAACGTAGAAAGCCACGCTCGAGCGAGACCCTTGTTTTCTGAAAATTTTGAAAAGTGTTTCTAAATGCAACTTTTACATCCTCATTTCATCCTTGGCATTCCTAGGCCTAGTTTAAGGCATCTTAAAGAGGATATTGATGTAGAACCACACCGAGGGAAATTAGGGATTAAGTTATTATTTCCCAACTGTATAGCTTAGTGTGTGTTCATTCTGTAACTGTAGGGTTGGCATCCGAGAACGGTCTAGCCTATCTGTAGCCCAGTGCTCTGTGAGTAACAATGTTGTAAAAATATGTTCAATCATGAATATTTTCTGAATGAACAACTGTATTGCTTTTTGAAATGATATTTCTTACTGAATGAATGCTTGTCCTATTTCCGAACTGTATTCGTGGCATCCATAGCAATTTACTGTTACTGTACTATACTATTACTGTCATAGAGATCTCTGTCGGTTCCCATGTTTGTAACCACTACTGTATGCTGATATGATGGCCATCAACCGACTGTTCGGTCTGTTAAGACCTACTGTACTGTTTGCTATTGGATGTACCACTTATGACTGCTATGATTGAATAATTGATGTACAGTTCAAATGATTGTTTTAAATACTTAAAGGACATTCATTCCTAACCTCTTTACGCATATGTTATCCACTGGGCTTTAGCTCACTGCTCATATATATATGTAGGTGTACAAGCACCAAACAGTTACTAGGAGCGTCAGGCTAAGCTCCCGTTTTGTCAAGCCAACCACCGTGCCTCATTGCGAGGTACCAAGTCCTTCAGGCTAGGGCTTTTTGGGGTGTTTTAGATTTTCCCTTTTTGTATCTGGTTTTGTAACACTGTATAGACCGAATAAAATGTGTACTTGTACTATCCTGTTATGTTAGGGATTTGGTCCCTAACCTGAATATCTGTATGTGATGTATGCACATATTGTTTTGTCTCAAATGTGAATATGCTATGGAAAGTCTTTTGGCATACAGACTGTCACAGCTCATTGGACATCTTTTAATTACTGTTTTGTCTTCCGCCAGCCCCTGCACTCTGTCTTACTGTTAAGCAGGCCTTCGGTAATCTCGGATTACTGGCCGGTTATGGTGCTATACCCATAGGGGCGGGTTTGGGTCGTGACAGAGTGGTATCAGAGCGATGCTAAATCATGAGTTATACCACACACACGTGTCCAGATGAGCTATAGGATGTCCTAGAAAAGTGATTAGGACATTGCATGATCATTGAAAAAGAGTGTGTGTGGCCATGTCATGATTATATTTGCTAATGTGCTAATGTGTTTAAAGTATGTAACTACCTATGTTTATTATTGCCATAATTGTTTATAGTGAAATGGATAACTCAAGAAATGCTGACGAAACTAAATCATCTGACGCCAGAATGGCGAGATTGGAAAGAACAGTTGAACTGCTGACTGAGGCCTTAAGGCTACAACAGGACCAACAGCCCTCACCTTCTCCGGTTCAGCCGGAACAGAATGTGAATGATGACATCATTGCTCTAACACAGAAGTTCAGTAAGATGAAACCGACATCATTTCAGGGAGGCCTTGAACCATTGAAGGCTGAAGCGTGGGTGCTAGAAACTGAAAAATTATTTGAAGTCTTTCCGTGTTCTGAAGCACACAAAGTGCTACTGGTTACCTTCACCTTACAAGAAGAGGCCAGAAGGTGGTGGATGCTGGTCCGCGACACCAATACTGCTATGAATTGGGCTCAGTTCAAGGGAGCCTTCTTTGAGAAATACTTTCCACAGTGTCTCAGGGACCGAAAAGTGATTGAGTTTGAGCAACTAAAACAAGGCACCATGTCGGTAGCAGAGTATGAAACAAAATTCACTGAACTCGCCAGATATGCACCACATATGGTTGATACCGATTACAAAAAGGCCAGTAAGTTTGAAGGCGGCCTTAATGTTGAAATACTTGACAGGATAAATGTTCTGAAATTACTGAAGTACGTGGATGTTCTTGACCGAGCAATAATGGCTGAGTCAAACATCGAAGCATTGAAACAGACTGAAACACCAAGAACCGAGTGGCGTGGTAAGGGACGAGGCTTTAATTTTAAGAAAGGTAGAAATAATTCATCAAACAAAAAGCAAAATACAAGGTTAACAACCAGTTCCAGTCAGGGAAGTGGTTCCATATTGCCCTGTTCTGAAAGTGGTAAGAAACATAAAGGGGTTTCTTATAAAATTTCAGGTGCCTGTTACAGGTGTAGCAAGGTGGGCCACATGGTCAAAGATTTCCCATCTGCTCCACAGGGCAATAGTAAAGCTGCACCAAGCGCCACAGCATTAACTGCCCCACCGAAACCCAACCCCAAAGCGACTGGAAAAGAGCCTATAAGGCAAGGCTGAGTGTTCGCAATCGTACTGGGAGATGTACAGAATACCGAGACCATTATGTCGGGTATACTCTCAATTTGTGCTCAAAATGCGTATGTTTTGATTGATTTGGGGTCTACACATTCATATGTATCGCATGCTTTTTCGCGAAAATTAAATAGACCACTGGAACCTATGAACTATCTGTTAGCTGTATCTTCACCTGTTGGAGGATCTATGACTTGTGCTTATATGTATCCTGCATGTGAAATTATTGTTGGGGATGGTCATTTGTATATTGATTTACTGCCTCTGAATATTGATCACTTTGATGTGATATTGGAAATGGACTGGTTAACAAAATATCATGCTACCATAGATTGTGTAACAAAACAAGTTGTTTTTCGTCTACCTGGACTGCCTGAATTTGTGTTTAACGAAGTTGGAGTAGTACCTCCCCCATATCTGATTTCATCCATGAAAGCTTTTAAATTAATTAGAAAGGGGTGTAAAGGGTATCCATGTTCTGTATTGACTGTACCACTGATGATAAAACTGATGTGAACAGTATTCCTATAGTCAGAGAATTCCCAGATGTTTTTCCAGATGATCTGCCAGGGGATTTGATTGATAGGGAGATTGAGTTCACCATTGATGTGATTCTGGGTGCACAGCCAATATCTAAAGCTCCTTACAAAATGGCACCGACTGAATTGAAATAGTTGAAAGTTTAGCTGCAAGAACTGTTAGATAAGAAGGTCATCAAGCCCAGTACTTCACCGTGGGGCGCGCCAATTTTATTTGTGAAAAAGAAAGACGACTCACTGAGACTCTGCATTGACTACCATGAACTGAAAATAAATATCCATTGCCTCGCATTGATGATTTATTTGACCAGTTACAGGGTGCCCAAGTGTTCTCCAAAATTGACCTTAGATCTGAATACCACCAGTTGAAAGTCAAGACAGGGGACATTGAAAAGACTGCATTTCGAACGAGGTATGGACATTATGAATTCTTAGTAATGCCTTTCGGAGTCACCAATGCACCTGCTGCATTTATGGACCTTATAAACTGAATTTTTAAACCATTCCTCGATGACTTTATTGTTGTATTCATAGATGACATTTTAATTTATTCCAAAAGCACGGAGGAACATGAACATCATTTGAGAATTGCCCTACAGACCCTAAGAGAACCGAAACTTTATGCAAAACTAACTAAATGTGAATTTTGGCTAGACAGTGTGATGTTTTTGGGGCATGTGATCAGTAAATATGGTATAACAGTTGACCCGTAGAAAATTGAAGCAGTAGTGAACTGGCCTGGACCGACAAATGTTACCGAAGTCCGGAGTTTTCTAGGCTTAGCCGGGTATTACAGAAGGTTGGTCAGAGATTTCTCCAAAATTGCCCTAACACTGACACAGCCGACTCATAAGGGAATATCATTTGACTGGACCAATCAGAGGGAATCAGCTTTTCAAGAGTTAAAAACTCGACTAGTGACTACATCGATTCTCACCTTACCCTCAGGTACGGATGGTTATACTGTATTTAGTGATGCTCCTTATAAGGGTTTGGGATGTGTTTTAATGCAGAATGGTAAAGTGATTGCGTATGCTTCCTGACAACTGAGGCTGCATGAAAAGAACTACCCGACCCATGACCTGGAACTTGCTGCAGTAGTGTTTGCACTGAAAATTTGGCGTCACTACCTTTATGGGGCAACATGTGAGGTGTATACAGACCACAAGAGTTTGAAATACTTCCTCACACAGAAAGAACTGAACATGAGGCAGCAGAGATGGTTAGAACTGATAAAAGACTATGACCTGCAAATTTTGTACCATCCAGGAAAAGCTAACACCGTTGCTGATGCACTGAGTCGGAAATTGATTGGAAACTTAGCCTGTTTACTCACCAGGCAGAAAGAATTGCTATGTGACCTTGAAAGACTTGAAATTGAGATTGTTTTGCGTGAACAAGGTGGAACAATAGCCGCTATTTCTGCTCAACCGGCACTGATTGAAGAGATTAAAGAGAAACAACGATGACTTCTTGAGGAAGATCATCAAAGAACGAGAATCCAAACCGAAACCGGATTTCAAATTTGAGAATAATGTGTTGAAATTTCAGGAAAGATTCTGTGTACGGAGTGATTCTGAACTGAAAAGAAGAATTCTGTAAGAAGGCCACAATTCAAAACTGTTTATCCATCCAGGAAACACAAAAATGTATCAAGACTTGAAACTGAATTTCTGGTGGCCAAGAATGAAGAAAGAAATTGCCAACTTTATATCGAAATGTCTTCATTGCCAACAAGTCAAAGCCGAACATCAACGACCCGCAGGCTTATTGCAACCCTTACCGATATCGGAGTGGAAATGAGAACATATCACTATGGATTTTATTGTTGGTTTACCTCGCTCCAGCAAATGTATGGATTTGATTTGGGTTATTGTTGATAGACTGACTAAATCTGCTCATTTCTTACCTGTCAAAACAATTTATAATGCAGACAGATTGGCCATAATTTATATTGATGAGATTGTTAGATTGCATGGAGTGCCTGTATCTATTGTTTCTGATAGGGACTCAAAATTTACATCGAGATTTTGGCAAAGTCTACAAACTGCATTGGGTACTGAATTGAAACTGAGTAGTGCCTACCATCCTCAAACAGATGGTCAGTAAGAGAGAACCATCCAGACTCTGGAGGATTTACTGCGGATGTGTGTTCTTGATTTCCAAGGAAATTGGGAAAGTCATCTACCTTTAGCTGAATTTGCCTACAACAACAGCTTCCATTCAAGTATTGGTATGGCACCTTTCGAGGCTTTATGTGGCAGAAAATGTCGATCTCCTCTCTGCTGGGCAGAAGTTGGAGATGGGCCTTTGCTTGGGCCCGAGATTGTACAAGAAACCACAGAAAAGGTGAAACTGATTCAACAGAGACTGAAAACCGCACAAAGCCGACAGAAAAGTTATGCGGATGTCCGAAGGCGAGACAGAGAATATGAAGTAGGTGATCATGTTTTTGTTAAAGTGACACCGATGAAAGGCCAGACTCATTTTGGGGTTAAAGGCAAGCTAGCACCGAGATATGTCGGACCGTACGAGATTATTGAGAAAATCAATCCGGTGGCATATCAAGTAGCGGTTCCTCCTTAAATAGAGCATATGCATAACGTGTTCCATATTTCAATGTTGAGGGATTACCTCCGGAATCCTTTCCATGCGATTGAGCCTACCCGTGTAGTGCTAAGTGATGACTACACTTATGAAGAACGGCCTATACAGATTATGAACAGACAAATTAACAAGTTAAGGAATAAAGAGATTCCGTTAGTGAAAGTTGACTGGCAAAACCATGGTGGCGTGTATGCCACTTGGGAAAAGGAAGACGATATGATGAAGAGATATCCTGAATTGTTCCCACTGAATCTGATTTTCTTCCAAAATGAAAGTAATTCGAGTTTGGAGGACCAAACTCTTTATAAGGAGGGGAGACTGTGACAACCCTCACCACTGTTTACTGATAACACCACTGATTAGTGCTAATCTATGATTAAGCATGTTAAATGACTTATTGACTGAAATCCTGAACTGATTGATTGATTATATTAGTTTAAATGCATGTCTATCTGTTTGACTGTTAAATTATATGTTCATGTATTATGTTTAAATTACAAATTGAAGGCCTTATCGGCGGCCGAATCCGGAACCGATTAGTGTTTTATGCTAATTAGAATTTATGTGATTTTATGGTATATTTAGTTGAAATTTAATTTGGTATGATTAAATTAGATTAAATGAAGTTAAAATGCATCAACTTGAGTTATTTACCAAAATTACACTTAAGTGGACTTTGCTAGACAAAATGTTTAGTCTTGCTTTACATGTGTTGGCCTCACTTTTCATCGTCCTTCTTGAGAGACCAAACGTGAGAGAGAGCTAGAGAGTTGGAGAAGAGCTTGAGTTCTTCATATTTGCTTGGAGTCTTGAAGAATTGAAGAGACAATTGACAAATTGAACTTCTAGACTTGGAATTGGAAACCTAAGGTAGGACATTTACCTTCTTGTTTGTGAATTCAAGTTAGTTCTTGCATGGTTCATGAGTCATAAGTGATCTAAGTCTAGAATTGGTTCTAACATGTTGAATTAAAGCTTAATCCATGCATGCATGTCCTTATATGGAAGTTTAGAGTTGTTTTCATGGAAATGCTTGCATGCATGTCCACATTTTTGTTATAGTCCATGAACTCACCATGTTTTGAAGTTAAATCTTGCATTTGATCTTGGTTTAGAACATTGGAGTTTCAAGGAACCCATGCATGTGTTGAATTTGCATTGTTCTTCATGTTCATGAAAACTTCTTTGAAATTGTGTTTAATTGAACTACCTTTGGGCTTTGATTTCTCAAATTGATCTTTGAAACATGTGATATTATGGGTTTTGAAGTGTTTTCCAGAAAATTAGCCTAAGAGGATCGAATTTGATGCTTTAAAGTTGAGTTTTGAGCTTGAGGTTCAAATCTGGAAATTCTAGATTTTGGACCCAGGCTCGAGCGAGGAACTCCACGCTCGAGCGTACACTCTGAATACATGCAGTCCGCTCGAGCGAAGAAAGTGACGCTTGAGCGTGAAATGCGTGTATCCAATACTTTGCATGTGTTTGCAGTCCACTCGAGCGAGGGAATGCACGCTTGAGCGAGGACTTGTGTCTCACGCTCGAGCGTAGGTCGAGCACCCGTCGAGCGTGAATTTCATGCATCCAGCACTTTTGTCATGTTTTACAGTCCGTTCGAGCGACGGAAGTCACGCTCGAGCAGAGCTCCTTTGTCTGCATGTCCGCTCGAGCGTAGAAAGCCACGCTCGAGCGAGATCCCTGTTTTCTAAAAATTTGGAAAGTGTTTCTAAGTGCATCTTTACATCCTCATTTCATCCTTGGCATTCCTAGGCCTAGTTTAAGGCATCTTAATGAGGATATTGATGTAGAACCACACCGAGGCAAATTAGGGATTAAGTTATTATTTCCCAACTGTGTAGCTTAGTGTGTGTTCATTCTGTAACTGTAGGGTTGGCATCCGAGGACGCTCTAGCCTATCTGTAGCCCAGTGCTCTGTGAGTAACAATGTTGTAAAGATATGTTCAATCATGAATATTTTCTGAATGAACAACTGTACTGCTTTTTGAAATGATATTTCTTACTGAATGAATGCTTGTCCTATTTGCGAACTGTAGTCGTGGTATCCATAGCAATTTACTGTTACTGTACTATACTACTGCTGTCACAGAGATCTCTGTCGGTTCCCATGTTTGTAACCACTACTGTTTGCTGATATGATGGCCATCAACTAACTGTTCGGTCTATTAAGACCTACTGTACTGTTTGCTATTGGATGTACCACTTATGACTGCTATGATTGAATAATTGATATACTGTTCAAATGACTGTTTTAAATACTGAAAGGACATTCATTCCTAACCTCTTTACGCATATGTTATTCACTGGGTTTTAGCTCATTGCTCATATATATATATAGGTGTACAGGCATCAAACCGTTACTAGGAGCGTCAGGCTAAGCTCTCGTTTTGTCAAGCCAACCACTGTGCCTCACTGCGAGGTTCCAAGTCCTTCAAGCTAGGGCTTTTTGGGGTGTTTTAGATTTCCCCTTTTTGTATCTGGTTTTGTAACACTGTATAGACTGAATAAAATGTGTACATGTACTGTCCTGTTATGTTAGGGATTTGGTCCCTAACCTGAATATCTGTATGTGATGTATGTACATATTGTTTTGTCTCGAATGTGAATATGCTATGGAAAGTCTTTTGGCTTACAAACTGTCATAACTCATTGGACATTTTTTAATTACTGTTTTGGCTTCCGCCAGCCCCTGCACCCTGTCTTACTGTTTTACTGTTAAGCAGGCCTTCGGTAATCTCGAATTACTGGCCGGTTACAGTGCTATACCCATAGGGGCGGGTTTGGGTCGTGACTGAGTGGTATTAGAGCGACGCTAAAGCACGAGTTATACCGCACACACGTGTCCAAATGAGCTATAGGATGTCCTAGAAAAGTGATTAGGACATTGCATGAGCATTGAAAAAGAGTGTGTGTGGCCATGTCATGATTATATGTGCTAATGTGCTAATGTGTTTAAAGTATGTAACTACCTATGTTTATTATTGCCATAATTGTTTATAGTGAAATGGATAACTCAAGAAATGCCAACGAAACTGAATCATCTGACGCCAGAATGGCGAGATTGGAAAGAACAGTTAAACTGCTGACTGAGGCCTTAAGGCTACAACAGAACCAATAGCCCCCACCTCCTCCGGTACAGCCGGAACAGAATGTGAATGATGACATCATTGCTCTAACACAGAAGTTCAGTAAGATGAAACCGCCATCATTTCAGAGAGGCCTTGAACCATTGAAGGCTGAAGCGTGGGTGCTAGAAACTGAAAAATTATTTGAAGTCTTTCCGTGTTCTGAAGCACACAAAGTGCTACTGGCTACCTTCACCTTACAAGAAGAGGCCAGAAGGTGGTGGATGCTGGTCCGCGACAACAATACTGTTATGAATTGGGCTCAGTTCAAGGGAGCCTTCTTTGAGAAATACTTCCCACAGTGTGTCAGGGACCGAAAAGTGACTGAGTTTGAGCAACTAAAACAAGGCACCATGTCGGTAGCAGAGTATGAAACTAAATTCACTGAACTCGCCAGATATGCACCACACATGGTTGATACCGATTACAAAAAGGCCAGGAAGTTTGAAGGCGGCCTTAATGTTGAAATACTTGACAGGATAAATGTTCTGAAATTACTGAAGTACGTGGATGTTCTTGACCGAGCAATAATGCTGAGTTAAACATCGAAGCATTGAAACAGACTGAAACACCGGGAACCGAGTGGCGTGGTAAGAGACGAGGCTTCAAGTTTAAGAAAGGTAGAAATAATTCATCGAACAAAAAGCAAAATACAGGGTCAACAACCAGTTCCAGTCAGGGAAGTGGTTCCATACTGCCCTGTTCTGAATGTGGTAAGAAACATAAAGGGGTTTCTTATAAAATTTCAGGTGCTTGTTACAGGTGTGGCAAGGTGGGCCACATGGTCAAAGATTGCCTTTCTGCTCCACAGGGCAAAAGTAAAGCTGCACCAAGCGCCGCAGCATTAACTGCCCCACCAAAACCCAACCCCAAAGCGACTGGAAAAGAGCCTATAAGGCAAGGCCGAGTGTTCGCACTCGTACTGGGAGACGTACAGAATACTGAGACCGTTGTGTCGGGTATACTCTCAATTTGTGCTCAAAATGCGTATGTTTTGATTGATTCGGGGTCTACACATTCATATGTATCGCATGCTTTTTTGCGAAAATTAAATAGACCACTGGAACCTATGAACTATCTGTTAGCTGTATCTTCACCTGTTGGAGGATCTATGACTTGTGCTTATATGTATCCTGCATGTGAAATTATTGTTGGGGATGTTCATTTGTATATTAATTTAGTGCCTCTGAATATTGATCACTTTGATGTGATATTGGGAATGGACTAGTTAACAAAATATCATGCTACCATAGATTGTGTAACAAGTTGTTTTTTGTCTACCTGGACTACCTGAATTTGTGTTTAACGGAGTTGGAGTAGTACCTCCCCCATATCTGATTTCATCCATGAAAGCTTTTAAATTGATTAGAAAGGGGTGTAAAGGGCATCTATGTTCTGTATTGACTGTACCTACTGATGATAAAACTGATGTGAACAGTATTCCTATAGTCAGAGAATTCCTAGATGTTTTTCCAGATGATCTGTCAGGGGATTTGATTGATAGGGAGATTGAGTTCACCATTGTTGTGATTCCGTGTACACAGCCAATATCTAAAGCTCCTTACAAAATGGCACCGACTGAATTGAAAGAGTTGAAAGTTTAGCTGCAAGAATTGTTAGATAAGAAGTTCATCAAGCCCAGTACTTCGCCGTTGGGCGCGCCAGTCTTATTTGTGAAAAAGAAAGACGACTCACTGAGACTCTACATTGACTACCGTGAACTGAAAATAAATATCCATTGCCTCGCATTAATGATTTATTTGACCAGTTACAGGGTGCCCAAGTGTTCTCCAAAATTGACCTTAGATCTGGATACCACCAGTTGAAAGTCAAGACAGGGGACATTGAAAAGACTGCATTTCGAACGAGGTATGGACATTATGAATTCTTAGTTATGCCTTTCGGAGTCACCAATGCACCTGCTGCATTTATGGACCTTATAAACCGAATTTTTAAACCATTCCTTGATGACTTTATTGTTGTATTCATAGATGACATTTTAATTTATTCCAAAAGCACGGAGGAACATGAACATCATTTGAGAATTGCCCTACAGACCCTAAGAGAACCGAAACTTTATGCAAAACTAACTAAATATGAATTTTGGCTAGACAGTGTGATGTTTTTTGGGCATGTGATCAGTAAAGATGGTATTACAGTTGACCCGCAGAAAATTGAAGCAGTAGTGAACTGGCCTAGACTGACAAATGTTACCGAAGTTCAGAGTTTTCTAGGCTTAGTCGGGTATTACAGAAGGTTTGTCAGAGATTTCTCCAAAATTGCCCTACCACTGACACAGCTGACTGAGAAGGGGATATCATTTGACTGGACCGATCAGAGGGAATCAGCTTTTCAAGAGTTGAAAACTCGACTAGTGACTGCATCGATTCTCACCTTACCCTCAGGTACGGATGGTTATACTGTATTTAGTGATGCTTCTTATAAGGGTTTGGGATGTGTTTTAATGCAGAATGGTAAAGTGATTGCGTATACTTCCTGACAACTGAGACCGCATGAAAAAAACTACCCGACCCATGACCTGGAACTTGCTGCAGTAGTGTTTGCACTGAAAATTTGGCGTCACTACCTTTATGGGGCAACATATGAGGTGTATACAGACCACAAGAGTTTGAAATACTCCTTCACACAGAAAGAATTGAACATGAGGCAGCGGAGATGGTTAGAACTGATAAAAGACTATGACCTGCAAATTTTGTACCATCCAGGAAAAGCTAACACCGTTGCTGATACACTGAGTCGGAAATCGATTGGAAACTTAGCCTGTTTGCTCATCGGGCAGAAAGAATTGCTATGTGACCTTGAAAGACTTGAAATTGAGATTGTTTTGCATGAACAAGGTGGAACAATAGCGGGTATTTCTGCTCAACCGGCACTGATTGAAGAGATTAAAGAGAAACAGCAACAAGATGACTTCTTGAGGAAGATCGTCGAAGAAAGGGAATCCAAACCGAAACCGGATTTCAAATTTGAGAATAATGTGTTGAAATTTCAGGAAAGATTCTGTGTACCGAGTGATTCTGAAATGAAAAGAAGAATTCTGTAAGAAGGCCACAATTCAAAACTGTCTATCCATCCAGGAAACGCAAAAATGTATCAAGACTTGAAACTGAATTTCTGGTGGCCAAGAATGAAGAAAGAAATTGCCAACTTTGTATCGAAATGTCTTCATTGCCAACAAGTCAAAGCTGAACATCAACGACCCGCAGGCTTATTGCAACCCTTACCGATACCGGAGTGGGAATGAGAACATATCACTATGGATTTTATTGTTAGTTTACCTCGCTCCAGCAAATGTATGGATTCGATTTGGGTTATTGCTGATAGACTGACTAAATCTGCTCATTTCTTACCCGTCAAAACAATTTATAATGCGGACAGATTAGCCATAATTTATATTGATGAGATTGTTAGATTGCATGGAGTGCCTGTATCTATTGTTTCTGATAGGGACTCAAAATTTACATCGAGATTTTGGCAAAGTCTGCAAACTGCATTGGGTACTGAATTGAAACTGAGTAGTGCCTACCATTCTCAAACAGATGGTCAGTCAGAGAGAACCATCCAGACTCTTGAGGATTTACTACGGATGTGTGTTCTTGATTTCCAGGGAAATTGGGAAAGTCATCTACCTTTAGCTGAATTTGCCTACAACAACAGCTTCCATTCAAGTATTGGTATGGCGCCTTTCGAGGCTTTATATGGCAGAAAATGTCGATCTCCTCTCTGCTGGGCAGAAGTTGGAGATGGGCCTTTGCTTGGGCCCGAGATTGTACAAGAAACCACAGAAAAGGTGAAACTGATTCAACAGAGACTGAAAACCGCACAAAGCCGACAGAAAAGTTATGCGGATGTCCAAAGGCGAGACAGAGAATATGAAGTAGGTGATCATGTTTTTGTTAAAGTGACACCGATGAAAGGCCAGACTCGTTTTGGGGTTAAAGGCAAGCTAGCGCGGAGATATGTCGCACCGTACGAGATTATTGAGAAAATCAATCCGGTGGCGTATCAAGTAGCGCTTCCTCCTGAAATAGAGCATATGCATAACGTGTTCCATATTTCAATGTTGAGGGATTACCTCCGGGATCCTTTCCATGTGATTGAGCCTACCCGTGTAGTGCTAAGTGATGATTACACTTATGAAGAACGGCCTATACAGATTGTGAACAGACGAATCAAGAAGTTAAGGAATAAAGAGATTCCGTTAGTGAAAGTTGACTGGCAAAACCATGGTGGCGTGTATGCCACTAGGGCAAAGGAAGACGATATGAT
This sequence comes from Camellia sinensis, assembly GCF_004153795.1. Classification (NCBI taxonomy): domain Eukaryota; kingdom Viridiplantae; phylum Streptophyta; class Magnoliopsida; order Ericales; family Theaceae; genus Camellia; species Camellia sinensis. Next base: position 910,616 of record NW_021025113.1, on the reverse strand, counting down.
GAAGAGATATCCTGAATTGTTCCCACTGAATCCGATTTTCTTCCAAAATGAAGGTAATTCGAGTTTGGAGGACCAAACTCTTTATAAGGAGGGCAGACTGTGACAACCCTCACCACTGTTTATTGATAACACCACTGATTAGTGCTAATCTATGATTAAGCATATTAAATGACTTATTGACTAAAATCCTGAACTGATTGATTGATTGTATTAGTTTAAATGCATGTCTATCTGTTTGACTGTTAAATTATCTGTTCATGTATTATGTTTAAATTACAAATTGAAGGCCTTATCGGCAGCCGAATCCGGAACCGATTAGTGTTTTATGCTAATTAGAATTTATGTGATTTTATGGTATATTTAGTTGAAATTTGATTTGGTATGATTATATTAGATTAAATGAAGTTAAAATGCATCAACTTGAGTTATTTACCAAAAAGCCACTTAAATGGACTTTGCTAGACAAAATGTTTAGTCTTGCTTTCCATGTGTTGGCCTCACTTTTCATCATCCTTCTTGAGAGACCAAACGTGAGAGAGAGATAGAGAGTTAGAGAAGAGCTTGAGTTCATATTTTCCTGGAGTCTTGAAGAATTGAAGAGAGAATTGGCAAATTGAACTTCTAGACTTGGAATTGGAAACCTAAGGTAGGACATTTACCTTCTTGTTTATGAATTCAAGTTAGTTCTTGCATGGTTCATGAGTCATCAGTGATCTAAGTCTAGAATTGGTTCTAACATGTTGAATTGAAGCTTAATCCATGCATGGATGTCCTTATATGGAAGTTTAGAGTTGTTTTCATGGAAATTCTTGCATGCATGTCCACATTTTTGTTATAGTCCATGAACTCACCATGTTTTGAAGTTAAATCTTGCTGTTGATCATGTTTTAGAACATTGGAGTTTCAAGGAACCCATGCATGTGTTGAATTTGCATTGTCCTTCATGTTCATGAAAACTTCTTTGAAATTGTGTTTAATTGAACTACCTTTGGGCTTTGATTTCTCAAATTGATCTTTGAAACATGTAATATTATGGGTTTTGAAGTGTTTTCCAGAAAATTAGCCCAAGAGGATCGAATTTGATGCTTTAAAATTAAGTTTTGAGTTTGAGGTTCAAATCTGGAAATTCTAGATTTCGGACCCACGCTCGAGCGAGGAACTCCACGCTCGAGCGTACACTCTGAATACATGCAGTCCGCTCGAGCGAAGAAAGTGATGCTCGAACGTGAAATGCGTGTATCCAGTACTTTGCATGTGTTTGCAGTCCGCTCGAGCGGGGGAATACACGCTCGAGCGAGGACTTGTGTCTCACGTCCGAGCGTAGGTCGAGCGCCCGTCGAGCGTGAATTTCATGCATCCAGCACTTTTGTCACGTTTTATAGTCCGCTCGAGCGACGGAAGTCACGCTCGAGTAGACCTCCTTTGTCTGCATGTCCGCTCGAGCGTATAAAGCCACGCTCGAGCAAGACCCCTGTTTTCTGAAAATTTTGAAAAGTGTTTCTAAGTGCATCTTTACATCCTCATTTCATCCTTGGCATTCCTAGGCCTAGTTTAAGGCATCTTAATGAGGATGTTGATGTAGAACCACACCGAGGCAAATTAGGGATTAAGTTATTATTTCCCAACTGTGTAGCTCAGTGTGTGTTCATTCTGTAACTGTAGGGTTGGCATCCGAGGACGCTCTAGCCTATCTGTAGCCCAGTGCTCTGTGAGTAACAATGTTGTAAAGATATGTTCAATCATGAATATTTTCTGAATGAACAACTGTACTGCTTTTTGAAATGATATTTCTTACTGAATGAATGCTTGTCCTATTTACGAACTGTATTCGTGGCATCCATAGCAATTTACTGTTACTGTACTATACTACTACTGTCATAGAGATCTCTGTCGGTTCCTATGTTTGGAACCACTACTGTTTGCTGATATGATGGCCATCAACTGACTGTTCGGTCTGTTAAGACCTACTATACTGTTTGTTATTGGATGTACCACTTATGACTGCTATGATTGAATAATTGATATACTGTTCAAATGACTGTTTTAAATACTGAAGGGACATTCATTCCTAACCTCTTTACGCATATGTTATCCACTGGGCTTTAGCTCACTGCTCATATATATATGTTGGTGTACAGGCACCAAACCGTTACTAGGAGCGTCAGGCTAAGCTCCCGTTTTGTCAAGCCAACCACTGTGCCTCACTGCGAGGTTCCAAGTCCTTCAAGCTAGGGCGTTTTGGGGTGTTTTAGATTTCCCCTTTTTGTATCTGGTTTTGTAACACTGTATAGACTGAATAAAATGTGTACTTGCACTGTCCTGTTATGTTAGGGATTTGGTCCCTAACCTGAATATCTGTATGTGATGTATGTACATATTGTTTTGTCTCGAATGTGAATATGCTATGGAAAGTCTTTTGGCATACAGACTGTCACAGCTCATTGGACATCTTTTAATTACTGTTTTGGCTTCCGCCAGCCCCTGCACTCTGTCTTACTGTTTTACTGCTAAGCAGGCCTTCGGTAATCTCGGATTACTGGCCAGTTACGGTGCTAAACCCATAGGGACGGGTTTGGGTCGTGACAAACATGCAACAGATTATTTCAAGAATACAGGGCAGCTGCATCTGTAAATACACCTACACACACTACACTAGCCGTCCAATCTTGAGGCGGGAGGCTAAGTATTTTCACAGCAATAAAAAGTAGAAGAATATCTCAACATACAAGTATAAGTAGTTTTGAACTACAACGTTATTTGGAAAGCCCGTCAGTGGATGATTCTGATAATTTTGACATTTTGGAATGGTAGAAACAAAATGAATCTATGTGGCCTGTGGTTTCATAGATGACCCGTGATATACTGACTGTTCCTATTTCTACAGTTGCTTCGGAAACAGCTTTTAGTGCAGGTGGACGGGTGCTGAGTGACTATAGGAGTAGGCTTTCACCCGAAATGGTTGAAGCACTGATGATATCCAGAGATCATATCCACGCCCTTACAAGAAGACAAAATTTTAGTGAAAATGGGCGAATTCAATATGATTTGGATGACATATCATTGGGCAACACGACTGAAATGTCTGTCTCCTCCGATCAACAATTCAATATGATTCTGATCAACAATTTATTTTTTACTATTTCATTTCATTTTTTTCTTGGTTTTGGTTTTTGTTTTTGTTTTTGTTTTTTGTTTTGTTTTGTTTTTTTTTTTTTGTATTAGATTATTGAGGTGGAGTATAATACAAATGATTGGTAGGCTAGTAGGTGCCAACTTAGTTGGATGTACTTGACCTATAGTGATGCAATTGCTATACCATCATCAGTAATCTACACCTAATTTACTTAATAATATCAATTTTTGTAATATTTTATTTCATTTTAAAATAAAAATTATTCATTCAATAAATGTTATATAAATAATTTAATATTGTAATATTAAAAGTTTCAATTTCATATATATAAAATTATTTATTTCGAAAGAAAAAAAAAATTACATAATTGCATACTTTTTTAGTTATAAGTTCATAATTAAAAAAACATAAGTCATATATAATTAAATTTAAATATCACCATAAAACATTACATAACCAAAGAAAATATCTCATTAATCGTAATTAAAATACTCTAGTATAATTTTTTATTTTTTATTTCTAATATTAAAAAAAAAAAGCCCAACTAGGCCTGAGCCCAGGCCCTAGGCCTGGCCGTATTATGAGTGGGCTTGGGCTTGGGACTAGGCCCCACTTTTTGGCCCATGGGCCGGCCCGGCCGGCTAAAAAAACGTGAACCCACAAAGCCCAAATTGGCCGAGCCGGGCCATTATTACACCCTTAATGTAGGGATGCATATCATAGGTACTTTATCATAAATTAGTATAATTTTATCATAAAATTTTATAATATTAATTATAAAAAGGTGTAATCTAACCATAAATTAACGTAACAAAATATTTAAAATTTGTGATTTTTATTACGAAAGTTTTTGAGTTGGTTATGACATGTTTTGTTACGTTAATTTGTAACGAAGTTACACATTTTATAATTGATATTACGAAATATTGTGATAAAGTTATACCAATTTATAATAGGATGCAGATGATATGCATTCCTAAGAGCATCTCCAATGGTTTGCTATTGGAGCTGCCATTGCTATAATATAACAGCTCTGTTAAAAAATGATGCTCTAATGGTTGAATATAACAGCTGCCAAATTTGAGAAATGCCAAAGCTTGTGTCAAATTTGACACAAGCTTTGGCAGCTACCATTTGTGCCAACTCAGCCTAAAATAATTGTTTCTCTCCCTCCCTCCCTCCCAGCAACTGTTTCATCATTTGTTTATCAGAATTCACAAAATTATTTTTCAATATATTTTTTTTAAATCAATAAATCAACAAAATCAACAAATGAATCAATAAATCACAGAATCAACAAAATTCAACAAAATCAACAAATGGTGAAATCAACAAAACGGTTTGTGAATGAATCTCAAATTCATTTTGAATGAATCGATCTGAAAATCATTGTGAATGAATCTCAAAATCATTTTTTTTTACAGAATCAACAAAATCAATAAATCACTCTCAAAATTCATCAATAAATCTCAACAAAATCAGTAAATGAATCTCAACAAGAAAATGGAAGAAAAAGTACCTCAATCAATCTGTGAATGAACCGATCTTGTTATCCTTGGTTCAGAATTGGTATGGAAGGTTATCGATCTTCAAATCGGTCTGGTGGTCCTCGGTTCGATCTTCACTGGTGGTTCTCTCATCTCTCTCTCTCTCTCTCTCTCTACTGCCACACCCGTGGACTCTAACATCGACTCCTCTCTCATCTCCAATCGGTCTTCAATCGGTCCCTCTCTCACGGTCCTCAATCGGTCCCTCTTTCATCTCCCCAATCGCCTCTCCAAAACTCCTAAACACCGAGAGAGAAAAGAGAGAACTAAGATAGGGTTTGATGGATGAGATACGTTTGATAAGAGAGAGAAAAGAGATATGTTTTGATAAGGCCTCATCTCAGCCATTGAAGTTTATACGTGGACGGTGGAGATCTCATTCTGTGTAAAAAGAGTTGTTGTGCTCTGTTTGGTTTAAAAAAACAAAAACAAAAACAAAAACAAAAACATTAATTTTTTTTACAACAGCTATCTTCAAAAAAAAAAAAAAACAACATTTTTATTTTTTATGTGTAGTTAAAAAAAATTATTAAATAAGTAGTGATATGTTTTTCAGTGGGATGAATTATATTTAATTTTTTTTTCCAATTTTGCATTTTTTTTCATTTATTATATTTGTCTAGTTGGGAATAATATAAATATATAAATTTTTTTTACAAACAGGTAAAAAAATGTCACAAAAGACAAAAAATAAACAAAAATAAAATCACAAAAAAACCTATATCCAAATAAAACCTACAAACTTGGAGAGAAAGTTGGTTGAGATTTGCCAAAATAGCAAATGACCATTGAAGCACCATTGCTATAATTTGGCAAAATAGCACTATTCATTGCCAAATTATAGCAATAGCAATGGCAAAATAGCACCAATGGTTGGAGATGCCCTAAAGGGTGCACACTATCGGGTTTCTCTATTGCATTAAGGAAGAAATAAAATAAGTCTATTTAATAATTACAGTATATTATGATATATATATTTTTTGGTTATGAATGAAGTGTTGTGTAGTGATTACTCATTGTAGTTGTGGGACTATAATTGTTTTTATATTTTGATTTAACCGAGTTGAATATGAGCTGTGATTGTTATTTTTGTTTTGTTATAACTAACGTGATCATTAATCATGTTTCAAATACTATTATGTTATAATTCATTGTGGACCCTTAGTTATAGTTGAAAATTGCTTTATTATTAATAAACAAAGTGATATAAACAACACAAACCTCAGAACATATATATGTACATCTCAAAGGGTGATGAGTGTACAATAGTAACCTTTTTCATACCCATTTATAAAATTATTGTATAATAGTAACCTTTTCCTAACAGTTATAAAATTATTTAATTCTCACTCAACTTCTATAAATTTTCGCTCCTCCCCTACAACAAGTGCACCATACTAGTACTACCCATCTTTTCTCTTATCTCTCTCTCTCTCTCTCTAAAATTAAGAAATAAAAGAGACAAAAGAAGAAATGGTTGCTAAAGGAGAGTTCAAGGTGATGGTGAACAAGGAGGAGGTAGTGATTGCAGTGTTGCCAATGCAAGAACATTGGTTGCCTCAGTCCAATCTAGACTTGCTCTTGCCTCATTTGGATGTGGTGTGCTTTTCTGTTACAACAAGCCCACCATTGACTCGTCTCTTACATTTGGATCCATAGTCAGTGTTCTCAAGAAGGCCATGGCTCAAGCTTTAGTATCATACTATGTGTTAATGGATATTAGTTGTATATTATTTTATACTTTTCTATCTGTATTGTAGATATATCTCATCTTATCTCTGATGTATCTCTATCTCCTTCTATACTTATCTAGGTTTCTTTTTAGACTATATATACAGGTCTCTCCTATTGTATTATTCATTCAATTCAATAATACAGATACACAATTTTCTCTCTCTCCCTTTCTTTCGACCATTCTAACATGGTATCATAACGTAGGTCTTGAATCTTAGCTCCTCTTTTCTCTTGCTTATTGCCCGTACACACGGTGGCATTATAGCATCTCTCTTCTTTTTCATCAATACACCATTCTGCGTTCTACAACAATGTTTCGTCAGTGTTCTGTTATCATTTTTGACCAAAATTTAATAAATTTTTTCCCACAGTGCTCGGAATTGTGGCTTGGTTCCAATGCCACCAGCCCCGTCGCCACCACTCTCCTACGCGCCAACACGCGCCCTTCTGCTGATTGCTCACATCAACCTGATGTTAGCCCTTTTCTGCATGGGCGCCGTTCCTACTACCGTGTACCTGCATGCGCCGTTCCTGCTAACATGCAATCGCATGAGCCGTTTCTGCTACCATGCACCCGCGTGCACCGTTTCTGCTACTGTGTGCCGTGTGCCAGTCTTTGCTATTGTACGGCACGCCTCCCTCTGCTATTGTGCACTGCGTCTCTGCTGACATCATCCAGCCTCCTGCTGACGTCATCTCTGCACCATTCAACCCTTTCCGAGTTATTTTCGGCCTTCTGAACTCACTGGTACAATCTGTTTTACCTAAATTTGCTCCTATAGTTCTGTTCCTATTTATTTTGTCTTACCACTATATTATGGATCGTCATGATGCCCTCTATCTAATTTCTGTTATGCTTAATGGATCCAATTATGTTTGTGGGCCCAAGCCATGTCTTCCTTCCTCAAAGGTCAAAAACTCTGGCGTAATATCACCGGGGATGTGACCAAACCAGTGAAAGAGGGCGCTGAAACTGCTACTAAATATGAAGATCGTTTAGAAGACTGGGACAGTAAGACCTACCAACTGATTCTTCTTTGTCCTGTTTTCATCTTTGGCGTTGTCATTTAGGGCATATTTCTATTAGTAAGTTAAAATCTTTGATTTCTATTGGTCAATTGTGTCATGTATTTCCCAATCATTTTGGTTGTTTGCCTTGTCAACTTGCAAAACAACTTGCTTTATCTTTTAATAAAAGTACTTCTGTTTCTCATGCACCTTTTGATCTCATACATTATGATATCTGGGGCCTATCACCTACTACTACCATGGGGGGATCTCGTTATTTTGTTATCTTTGTTGATGATTTTTCACGGTTTACTTGGTTGTTTCTCGTGAAAAATTGATCTAAACTTAAACAAATTTAAGCATTGTTTGTCATAACCTAAAAAAGTAAAAAAGTCACTATCCTATTTAAGTCACATCATCTTATTTAAATCACATCACCTCTCTACCACATCACTTCAAACCCAACCCATATCCAATCCATATTTCATAAAAAGTCAAAAAGTACACTTATTTAGGACATCCCAAACAGCCCGTTATTATAACTTTGGAAAAAAGGTCCAAACCCAATTTTCAAAGAACATTACAATTTTTCGCTTTGACAATGCTATGGAGTATCGGGATTCAAATTTCCTATCTTTTCTTCAAAGTCATGGAACTCAGCCTTATCGTTCTTATGCTGGGACGTCCCAGCAAAATGGACGTGCGGAACGGAAACATTGGCATATTCTTGACATTATTCGAGCTCTCATTCTCTCTTCTTCCTGTCCTGAAAACTTTTGGAGGGAAGCTGCACTCACTGTTGTGTATACTATTAATTGTGTTCTCACTTATGTCATCCATAATCAAACTCCCTTTGAACGTCTGCATGGAAGTAGCCCTCCAAACACACATCTTCGGGTTTTTGGGTCTGCATGTTTTGTCCTTGTTCAACCTCATGATCACGCCAAACATGAACCTCATTCTCATCTTTGTTGCTTTCTTGAGTACGTGATTGAACATAAAGGCTATCGCTGCTGGGATCCTATCTCTAAGCGTCTTCGTGTATCCTACCACGTGGTTTTCTGGGAGCATAAAATGTTTTCATCCCTATCTTCGTTTGAGTCCATCATGTTTACTAATCCTTCCATAGATCTCTTCTTTAATGTGTTTGATGAAGGTTCCTCATTTGTAGAGACGCCTTTGCTGACCTCTAATCTGGTTCAGGCTGCTCTCCCTAATGGTCCACTGCCCATTACGCCTTCTAGCTCATTTTCTACCTCTCCATCAAACCTTCTCCCCACAGATCTTCCCACCGATATCCACGTCGGTTAACTCAACCACCTGTTCATCTTTGTGATTATATTGTCAGGTCTACTGCGTTTTCTACTTATGAACCTACCTTCTATCGTGAGGCTTCTACTAATCCTCTTTGGCAGCAAGCTATGACTGATGAACTACAGGCTTTAGACAAAATTCATACCTGGGATATTGTTCATCTTCCTCCTGGAAATATTGTAATTGGCTGCAAATGGGTATACAAAATCAACACCCATTTTGATGGCTCTATTGAGCGCTACAAAGCCCGTCTTGTTACAAAGGGCTTCACCCAGGAATATGGCATTAATTATGAAGAGACTTTTGCTCCGGTTGCTCAGCTTACCTTTGTGCATAGCTTAATTACTGTTGCCGCTGCTCGCCAGTAGGATCTCTTTCAGATGAATGTCAAAAATGCATTCCTTAATGGTAATCTTCTTAAGGAAGTCTACATGCAACCTCCCCCTGGGTCTGCTTTTCCGGCTCATAAGGTTTGCAAAGTATAGTGCTCTCTCTATGGCCTCAAGTAAGTCCCACGAGCTTGGTTTGCTAAATTTAGTTCCACCATCCATGACTTTGGCTTCACCTCCAATTCATATGACTCTGCTCTATTTGTTCGGACCACTCCCTATGGCACCACTCTTCTTCTTCTTTACGTGGATGATATAATTATCACCAGTGATGATGTGGCTGGTATTCTTAACCTCAAATAATTTCTCAATCATTAGTTTGAGATGAAGGGACCTTGGTACTCTTAATTATTTCTTAGGGGTTGAAATCTCTCATGATTCCACTAGTTATTATTTATCACAAGCCAAATATGCATCCAATCTTCTAGCACGTACTGGTCTTATCGATTGCAAGACTACTTCTACTCCCATTGATCCTCAGACTTGTCTCACTCCTCTAGATATGGTTCTTCTCTCTGATGCTACTCTTTATCGACAACTGGTAGATAGTCTTGTCTATCTCACTCTGGCTCGTCCTGACATTACCTATGCTATCCATCTTGTTAGTCAGTACATGTCGACTCCGCACACCCTACATTATACTTCACTTCTTCAAAAGCTCTATGTTCCATGGACTCCACTACTCTGCTCACTCTTCTCTCGAGCTTTGTGCCTTTTCTGATGCTGATTGGGCTGGAGATCTTAATGATCGACACTCCACCACATGTTTCTGTTTCTTCTCAGGGGATACTCTTTTTACTTAGCACAGCAAGAAATAGTCCCTCATTGCTCGCTCTAGTACTGAAGCTGAATACCGTGCTCTTGCTGACACTACTCAAGACCTTTTGTGGCTTCGCTGGCTCCTTGTTGATATGGGTGTTTCTTCCCCTAGTGCTACCTCTCTCTATTGTGACAATCAGAGTGCCATTCAAATTGGTCACAATGATGTCTTCCATGATCGCACCAAACATATTGAGGTTGATTGTCATTTCATTCGACAGCATGTTATACGTGACACTATTCATCTTCTCCTTATTTCTTCTGCTGATCAACCTGTTAATATTTTCACGAAGGCTCATCCTCCTGGTCGTTTCAGTGATCAAGTTTCCAAACTCAAGTTGGTTGATGCTTACCCACCTTGAGTTTGAGGGGGGTTGTTAATGTATATTAGCTGTATATTATTTTATATTTATCTATTTGTGTTGTAGATATATCTCATCTTATCTATGATGTATCTCTATCCCCTTGTATCTCTATCTTCTTCTATACTTATTTAGGTTTCTTTTCAACTTATATATACAGGCCTCTCTTGTTGTATTATTCATTCAATAATACAGTTACACAATTTCTCTTTCTCTCCATTTCTTTCAACCATTCTAACACTATGCATTTGCAGGGGAGATGGTGGAGAAAAGTGTGGGTGAACCTGAGCTTCGCTGCAACAATCGTGGAGTTGACTTCATCGAAGCTTTTGAAGATGTCAAGCTTCAAGATCTCAACTTATACAATCCTAATGATACTATTGAAGGCAAGTTAGTGCCTAAGAAGATGCGAGGTGTGCTTTGTGTCCAGGTATTGAAAGAGAAGCGTAATTATTTTACAATTATTTTCTAATGGTAAGGATTTATGTAATTAAATGATCTAAAAAACAAAAATAATATAAGAAAATATCAAATGAGTATACAAACAAAATTTATAGAGCATCTTAATTTAAAATGATGTGGGAATTTTAGATCATTCTATCTTAAAATTAAAAACTCATGATATTATATATAACAGTTTTAAAATTTTAACTTTTTTTTCTCCAAACACAAATTTTTTGTTATAAAAATATTTGAGATCAATTTTGGTCGTCATGAGGGTCATTGCACCAAAAAGTCAAAAAGAAAAAAAAAAGAGAGGAATTTTCAGCAACAAAATTTTAAAATTGTTGTGAAAAATAAAAAATAATTTGTTACAAAAAAAATTTAATTGAGACAAAATTTGGTCTAAAAAATGATACTAATTTATCACTAAATTTTTAATTTCGTCATTGTGTAAGTGATTTTCCGATCACACTGCCAACTTAGTTATTCAACTGGAGAGCACTGGCAAAATAGATGACACCAGGCTGACCTGCAACAGAAAGAGAAGATTCTGGCAGTGGTTCGTCCACCCGGGGGCACTTCGATGATCAAGTCAGTATATCTCTCAAAGATAATCAATAGTGCTAAACTCACGGTTCAGAATATAAATTGCGTACCTTCAACCCATCGGGGGTGCCTCTCTTTTATAGTTAACTCAATCCTTGTCCCACTAGAAGCCTAGCTTCAATGGACTCTTGCTTAGTGCTTATCCTGGACTTTCCAAGAGATAAAGATAAACTCTCTAAGAGTGTTATCCTTATCCATGCTAAAGTCTTTCCTTATTCTTGGACTCTCGTCCCTTATCCGCTTATCTCAGATTCCGATATCTTCGGAGATAACCTCGGCCTTGCCGAGATCACCTCGGTGTCATGACTTGGACACGTGGCACCTCGGCTGACACGTCGGCGTCACCTTGGCCACGTGTTGGGACTCAGAAAATATTTCCCCATAATGCCCCTAGGTTCTATTACCTCAGCATTCTGAGGTAATGAAACCTATATCGGTACTTTCTACCAGTACATCGGTTTAAGCCGAGCTCATCACTATAGGCCGACATGTCTTCTTAAAGATCAAGATTTCCAAGAACTTCCTCACGCGCATGAGCTGTCATGCATAACAACTCAACTGTTTTTAGCCACGCGTCTTTTTCTTACTGGATCGTACCTAATACGCGTCTGTAAATCGAATCATTCTCACGTGCGCCGTCTGACGCAGACGTTCTTCTAGGCATATTAATGACTTCTTTGCCACCGTTTCCGTGTTTTAAAAAAAATCATTTCCCCATTTTCCATCTTTTCACTTTTTCCTATCGTTTCTGAAGCTTTCTCTCTCTAGCTTTTCTTCCAAACCCTCCATCGTTAGAGCTTCTAAAATTCTGCCACCGCTACTGTTCATCTATTCCGGCACGGTTTTCACTGATCTTCCACCTTCACAACTGTCGTCAGACTTCGGTAATCCCCATTCTGGCTTCCCTCTTTCTGGTAAGCCACTATTTCGCCTGGTTTTAGTTTCTTGTTACCTTACTGAATTTTACTGTTTTACCTGCTGTTTTTGCAATCTTATTCATATTTTTGATTTCTCATCTTGCATCTTGTATTCCACCATATATTTGAACATGTTTGTTTCATGTTTCTATTTTTTCCCAAATCATCTTCTTGAATATACACTGTTCACGCTCCTGTTGATTTCTGCCATTGTTCTTGGCCTGATACACCTGTGCGAGCTTTTTGTTTTGATTTCTTGATGGCTTCATCACCATTCTTGATTCTGAAACGTATCCCTGTTTTTCTGTTTTCCAGATCCGTGCATTCAATCTTCATTTCCATAGATCTAGGTTTGGGATTTGCCTGTAGAACCCTTGATTTTTAGGAAAAACTGAAACTATTTCCACAAATTCTTACCCAGCACATAATTTTGGTTTTTGTCGAGGTCCCAATAACCCTTTTAAAACACCTTTTTGAAATCCAACCCCTTCAATTAGGCCGATATCATGGGTATGTGGAAACATAGGGTAAACACCCCGACAAAATTAGACTACTTTAGGCGAGAGCTTTCTATCCCTGCCGACATCCATCTGAGGTTGGCTGGGGATGACGACTCTATCATGCCCGATGTAAATCTCATGCTTTTCCTAGTAGTAGCGTTTATTGAGTGTGGACTTAGGTTTCCACTTGACCCTTTCTTTCGTGAAATCCTCCATTTCTATAGGTTGAACCCAATGCAACTTGCAATCAATTTGTACCGAGTTATTAATGGTACCACAGCCTTAGCCAAATAAGAGAATGCTAGGATTACTCTTGCCGACTTCCAGTTCTGTTATACCATGTGTCGCCTGAAATCAGAAAAAGGCTACATCTATTACCTCAAGCCGAGGTCCACGGAATACAAAATCGTTGCCGACCTCCCTAACTCCAACAAGGGAGCGGGGGATGATTACTTCATCGTTTCAGGTAATTGGGAGTTTCAGCCAAACGATGACCTCCGTCTTTATCCCCTAAATCAAACAGTTTTCGGAGAAGGAGCTGGTAAGGGCCACCCTTCACAAATTTTCTTGCTTTCTTGCATAAAGTTTTCAACATTCTGCTCTAATGTCTACGCTTTTTTTTTTCTTTTTTACAGTTCTCTCTCAGCCACCAAAGTGCTTCTGTCAGTCTTTCTTTCCCAGCAAAGACTTGAAGAAACTACTGAAATTTCCAGTCCACAAGCGGAAGGCCCATCTGCTTCTCAACTCCATCCCCACTTATAAGTCGGCTCTTCCCGACGTCCCAAAAAAGAAGAAAAAAAGCCTTTCTCCACCTTCTGCCACAACTCCACAAGGCGCATCCACATCTCGGACAGACCAAGGATCAACCTTTGATCCTGCTGAGCAGCCGTCAACCTCGGCTCCATACCTGATCCCACCATCTCAGCGACAACGTCGGCGGCGAACTATTTTGCTGCTGAAATGGGCCGCCAAAAAGCTGTCGCAAAAGATCTCTTAGCCAGCATCCCTTTTGACATTGACGCTCAGCAAACCCAGCCTCCAGATTGGCTGAGAGTGAGAAGACTGCCTCTGTCCCCAAGAAGAGGTCTACTGAAACACACCCGTCCAAATCCACCAGATCAAAAAGGCCGAGGTCATCTTCTGCAACGACCTCGGGGTCTCAAAAGTATGATGCCCCTTGGGCCCCCAAAATCACTTTGGAAGATAAGCCAGTTATGGCTGGTGACAGTGCTGAAGATATTAACGTCGGCGTTGCCCTTAGTACCGCTCTGCTTCTTCCTGGCGATCTCGACAAGAACGCCGAGCTGAGCGAGTATGAAAACTATGCACTGATGCTCCAGCATTCTGCTCAGGTAAGTGTCTTTATTGGGATTTTTTCCTTTCTGTTTCTTCATTTACACACTTAGAATATTTTCTAATAACTTCTGTTTACTTTCAGGCCATCCAGCATGCTCATTCTTTCTCAGTACAATCTTTCCAGAACCGGGAGAAGCTGGCCGAGAAGAAGAAGGAGGTGTCTAGTCTACAAAAGACTAACAAAAATCTACAGTCAAAGATGAAGACTTTGGAGGATCAGGCCGAGGTCCCTATCAAAGCCAAGGACGATGCCGAAGAAAAGGTTGATGCTGCTGAGGCGATAAACAAAGTCCTTCAAGCCCAATTGAAAGAGGCCGAGGACAAGATGGCCAACGCCCAAAGGGAGCTTCAAGACGCCTTGGCCACCAAAGAGGCCGAAGTGAAGGCCACCGACGAGAAGGGCTACAACGAAGGGGTGGTCGACGTCACAGCGGACTATGAGAAGCAAGTGAAGCAGGCATGCAACAAGGGTTTCATCCTTGGATGGATGTCTCTTCTAAAAAAGCTTAAAGTCGCCGAGGACTCGCCCCTCAGGCCGATGCCATTCCTCTTCCATTCCCTCCAACTCTAACTCAGTCTGATAACGACTCTGAATCTGAGGAGGAGACTTTAGTGAGGAAATCAAAAGACGTTGCTGGGGCCAAGTCTCTTCCTCAAAATGATCGAGTCCTAAACTTGACTCAAGATGAGGAGGTTGAGGAAGTCCCCAAGGAAGCTACCCCTGAGCAGGCATCATTGGACGTGCCTCTCGCCGACAAGAGCCTTGATCAGACCCTTCAAGAGATTGATGCCAAGCTCGCGGCCGAGAAGGTGGCCGAGATGTCCTCTCAGCAGTCTTCCGAGATCCAGACCCAATCTGCTAATGATGCTGAGGAATCGTAGTTTTGATGTCTTTTTCCTTTGCTTTTTATACTTTGTATTTCTTTGTTTTTTGAGACACTGTAAGCTCTACATATGGTCGACGTGCCTTTTCATGAATACAACTTCCTTCTTTCTTAAATGCTTGTATGTTTGTCTTCCCTTTATTGCTCTTGTATGACTCTCTTACTTAGAAGAATTTGCATATCCTTAATATATACTTTAATCTTTATGCAACCTCCTCGGGGTGACATACCTCGGTTATGATGATTTACTTCGGCAAGTATCCAAGTACCTTTCTTCGCGTGACCTCGGTTTCAACTTGTAAATTTTTCTCAAATTTCAACAAGTGTTTAACATCATCTCTGTTTTAACTTTAACTTTTAAATTTTCTCAAGTTTCAACAAGTGTTTAAACATCATCTCGGTTTAACTTCAACTTATAAACTTTTCTCAAGTTTCAACAAACGTTAAATATCATTTCGGTTTAACTTCAACTTGTAAACTTTTCTCAAGTTTAACAAGTGTTAAACATCATTTCGGTTTAACTTCAACTTGTAAACTTTTCTCAAGTTTCAACAAGCGTTAAACATCATTTCGGTTTAACTTCAACTTGTAAACTTTTCTCAAGTTTCAACAAGTGTTAAACATCATTTCGGTTTAACTTTAACTTGTAAACTTTTCTCAAGTTTCAACAAGCGTTAATCATCATTTCTCTTCTCTTTGCCCCCTAATGTGAACCTAAGTTTCACTTGGGGTCTCATTAGGCATGTATGCCAGAAACAACGTTATGTATCTTTATCAGTCACAAATGTAGAAGAATTCTGCTAAGATTTTATTCATTACGTCGGCAAACAACAAGGAAAATCTAATGATAGAAAAACTTCAGATTACAAGTATTCCAGGGTCTTGGCAACTCTTTGCCCTCACTATCTTCAAGCCGATATGCCACATTGCCCAATACCGAAGTGATTCTGTAGGGTCCTTCCCAGATTGGGCCAAGCTTGCCCTCCCTGGGATCCTTCTTGTTGCCGACGACTTTTCTCAAGACTGGGTCACCGACTTGGAACTCCCTTGGGTTGACTCTTTTATTATAAGCTCTGGCAAGCTGATGTTGGTAGGCTGCCAGCTGAATTACAACTCTCTCCCTTTTTTCTTCTAGTAGGTCCAGATCTCGGGCTAAGAGTACATCATTAGTCCCATTCTCTACTCCCTGGGTTCTAATCCCAGGGATGCCGACTTCAAGCGGAATGACAGCTTCTGTGCCATAGGTCATGGCAAAGGGGAATTCCCCCGTTGATCTTCTCGGCGTAGTCCGATATGCCCAGAGCACACTTGGTAGTTCATCCACTCACTTTCCTTTTGCTGCCTGCAGCCTCTTCTTTATCCCATCTAGGATAACTGTGTTGGATGCTTCTGCTTGACCATTGCTTTGAGGAAAGCTTGGGGTTGAAAAGTAGTTCTTGATCTTGAACTTTGCACAGAAGTTCTTGATTAGCTTGCTGTCAAATTGTGTTCCATGGTCAGCAACTATTGCTCTTGGAATCCCAAATCTGGTGATGATGTTCTTCCATAAGAAGTTCTTCACGTCTACATCTCAGATCTTGGCTAAGGGCTCAGCTTTTATCCACTTGGTGAAGTAATCTATTGCTACCAGCAGGTACTTTCTTTGTCCAGTTGCTTGGGGCAGTTGCCCAATGAGATCCATGCCCCATTGGGCAAACGGCCAAGGACTGGATACTGGGTTAAGGTCTGCTGCTGGCTGGTGTATCAGTGGTGCAAACCTTTGGCATTTTTCACACTTCTTGACATAGGCTTCTGCGTCCTTTTCCATGTAGGGCCACCAATACCCCTAGGTAATGGCCCTATGGGCTAGTGATCTGCCCTCGGTGTGGCTTCCATAGATTCCTTCACGTATTTCATATAAAAAATCTTCAACTTGTAATGGGTGTACACACCGTAAAAGGGGTCCAGTGAAAGATCTTCTATAGAGATGTCCTTCTGCTGTTAGACTGAATCTTGCCGATTTCAATCTGATCTTGTGTGCCTCCTTATGGTCATCTGGCAGTTTTCCTTCTTTCAGGAATGCAACAATTGCATCCATCCAGCTTGGTCCCATGTCCACACACATTGCTTCACGCTCTGTGGTCAGTGGTTCGATGCTCGGGCCCGACAAGTATTCGACCATTATCGTCCTTGCTTTTCCAGGTTGTATTGTACTGGCTAGATTGGCTAGTGCATCGGCGTGACTGTTATCATCTTGGCTAACCTGATGTAGTCGAAAATTCTGAAACAAAGCTACTAACCTGTTTACTTCCTTTGTGTAGGATGACAAGCTTTCATCTCGGGCTACAAATTCGCCCGTTGTCTGGTTGACTATGAGCTGGGAGTCACAGAAGACTATCACTTCATCTGCTTCTGCTGCTACCGCCAGCTTTAGTCCTACAATCAATGCTTCATATTCTGCTTCATTGTTTGAGACCTTGAACCCCAATCGAATGGACTGTTTCAATACTTCTCCATCTGGAGATACCAGTACTACTCCTGCCCCCGCTCCTTGCCGGTTTGAGCTCCCATCGACAAACAGTTGAAAGGAGTTGCCAATGTAAATGCTGCAGGGTCTGAGTTGTTCCTTTTTCCTTTGTTTTGTTGCATTTGGCTGGGCTTCTCCTTGCTTGCTTGGACATCGTTCACCTCGGCTCAACAGAGCCCGATGTGCGATGGATTCTGGTGTGAACTCGGCCACGAAGTCAGCCAAAACTTGGCCTTTGATTGCTGTTCTAGGTCTGTACTCCAAGTCATACTGTCCCAAGGCCACTGCCCATTTGGCTATTCTTCCTGTCAGGTTTCCTTGTTGTCGCAAAGACTTCAAGGGGTGTTCTATTAGCACCACAATTTTGTAGGCCTGGAAGTAAGGGTTTAGCTTCTTTGAAGCCATTACTAAAGTCAGTGCCAATTTCTCTAAGGGTAGATACCTTGTTTCTGCATCGGCCAAGGTTTTGCTTACATAATAAACAGCCCTTTGCTCCCTTTTTTCTTCTCGGATTACCACTGCGCTTACTGCGTGTTTTGAGACTACTAAGTACAAAAACAACTTCTCTCCAAGTTCTGGATTTGAAAGAACTGGAGCTGTGGTCAAATACTTCTTCAGGTCAGCTAGGGTGGCCTCGCATTCTTCTGTCCATAAAAAATCTGTGGCTTTCTTCACTAAGTTGAAGAAAGGTTTGCACTTGTTTGAGCTTCTGCTTATGAACCTATTCAGGGCTGCGGCCCTTCCAGTCAATATTTGTACCTGTTTTGTCAACGTCGGGCTCTTCAATTCCAAGATGGCTTTAATCTGATCTGGGCTGGCCTCAATGCCCCTTCTAGTCATCAGGTATCCTAAAAACTTACCAGATCCCACTCCAAATGCACACTTCGCTGCATTGAGTCTGCGCCGATATGTTTTAAGGATATCAAAGACTACTTTCAGGTCGGCTAGATGACCTTTAGGTTCCTTTGTCTTCACGACCATGTCATCGATGTAAACTTCCACCATTCTGCCAATCAGGTGTTTGAACATCTTGGTTACCAGTTTTTGGTAAGTTGCTCCTGCGTTTTTCAACCCAAAACGCATCACTCTGTAGCAGTACAGACCTTTTGGGGTGATAAATGCAATTTTCTCCTCATCTGGGGGATACATGGCTATCTGATGGTATCCCCTGTAGGCATCCAGGAAGCTCATCCTTCCATGCCCCAAAGTGGCGTCCACCAGCTGGTCAATCTTGGGTAGAGGAAAACTGTCTTTGGGACAGGCCTTGTTCAGGCTGGTAAAGTCTACACAGACCCTCCATTTACCGTTCTTTTTCTTTACCACCACTGTGTTTGATAGCCATGTCGGGTAACCTACCTCTCGAATGGCCCTGGCCACGAGAAGTCTGTCTATTTCCTCATCCACTGCTTCGACGTGTATCAACATCGGTCTTCTTGCTCGTTGGATTACTGGTTTTGCCGACCTATCAACATTCAGTTTATGGCAAGTGACCTCGGGGTCAATGCCAGGCATCTCATAAGGCGTCCAGGCAAACACCTCAATATTTGCTCTCAAGAAAGCTTCCATCTCTCTTTCTTCTTCTTCAGCTAGGCCTGAGCCGAGAAGAAAGAAGCGTTCTTCATCCTCCTCTTGGACGAGGATTTTCTTCAGAGTTTCTTCACTTTTTTCTGCTGGCTCCGTACCGACATCCTCTAGGACCTCCACGACCTCGTCTTCGATCTCTGCCTTCTCTGGTTTTTGAATGCTGCAGGTGGATTTCATTGCTGCCATGGAGCAATTCTTTGCTTGTAGCTGATCTCCTCTGACCACTTCAATCCCATACTCTGTTGGGAACCGCAATAGTTGATGCAAAGTTGAGGGAACAGCCCTCATTGCATGCAACCATGACCTTCCCAAAATGATGTTGTAAGGGGATGGCATGTCGATTACGGTGAACTCTGTTGTTATCTTCCTGGTGCCTGCCTGCACCTCCAAGCTGGTTATTCCCAGTGGCCACGTCGGCGTTCCATTGAACCCGACCATTGGGCTATTGGATTGCTTTATGTCGTCTGGGTGAAGGCCGAGCTCCTTGTAACATCGGACGTATATGATGTCACAAGAGCTGCCTTAGTCAATCAGGATGCGCTTTACTTGGCATTCCCCAACCTGGAGGGACACTACCAAGGCATCATTATGCGGATGCTGCACCATCTCCAGGTCGGCTTCAGAAAATGACACTACTGGTCCTTGGCACTCCTCTGCCCGATGTCTCTTCTCCCCGACTTGGTAGACATGCTGCAAGTGTTTCACCTTCTGGGTCTCCCCCCTGATCTCGTTTTCGCTGACCTTCGAGTGAATTACATTAATTACCTGAGGTCCTCCTGCTTGAGGTTGCTGTGCTGGGGGAGGTGGAGCTGCTGTCGCTTGAGGCAATCTTGCCTGTTCTTCCCTTCTTTTGGCCTCATCGACAAGGTCTCTCAGATGGCCTTGCCTCACCAGGTCTTCCAAGTGTGTTTTCAAGGCTCTGCAGCCCTGAGTCATATGCCCGTTTTCATTGTGGTAAGAACAATGCCTGCCAAGGTTTATTCCCATGTATTCTCCTGGTGTTTTTGCTGGTGTTCTGAAATAGGGTTGATTCCGAATTTGATCCAGGACTTTGTGGATTGGGATTCGGAACACAGTTGTCACTGCCTGTATAGCCCTCAGTTCTGTCTCTTGCTTGCTTGATCCATTGTTACCTCGGCCTCGCTTCGGCGAGCCGTTTCCCTTCTCTTTCTTTGTTTCCTTTGTCCCCGATGTGTCTTCCTCGGCTTTGGCATACTTCTCGATTCTCGCCATGAGCTCCTCCATACTTTTTGGCAATGTCTTTGCCAAAGATTTTCGTAGTGGACAGTTGTCTTTTAGGCCGTTCTTAAAAGATACAACCGTCACCTCTTGATTACACTCTAGTATTCGATTGAACACCTCATAGTATCTTTTTGCATAGGCCCTAAGGCCTTCATCCTTACTAATCTTCAAAGCCATCAATGCGTCCACCCTCAATGGCTGCAGGTTGTTTGTCACGAACCTAGCCACAAACATCTTGGTCAGGCCTTCCCAGGTCTTCACACTTCCCTTCGGTAGTTTGTGAAACTAATCCGATGCAATCTCCCCGAACGATGAGGGGAACACTTTGCAGAGCAACGGCTCGTTCCCACTATACAATGCCATCGAGTTCAAGTATAATCCAACGTGGAAGTTGGGGTCTGACTTACCATCATATATTTGGAACCTCGGCATACTGAATCTCTTCGGAGCATCAAATTTGTCTAACTCTACTGAGAATGGTGTTCTCGGCTCTTCAGAGGAAGTTACCTCAGCATCGGCATTCTACTGCTTCCTCTTGAGGTAATCTCTCAAGTCTTCTTTGCTCTGCCCAGGAGCTCGGCTCTCTCCTAACTTCAGTCTTTTCGGCATACTACTCTCAGCTTCATGGTGGATCCTTTTCGATCTTTCTCCGTGAGTTGTGTCAAAGCAGAGTGCTTGCCCCTGAACATGCCAATGTTCTTTGGGGTCTGCCTCCTTCGTGTGATGCGTTCTCCGCAACTCTCCTCGTTCGACCTCCTTTGAAGGGCGGTGAGAGTGTTTTTCACTCCTGGTATGCTGAGGGGCTATTGGGATTTGCTTCTGCCCTCCCTTCTGGACATTGGCCGCTGGGATCGGCGTGTCCTGCAGCAAGTATGGTGGCTGCATGACATTGTTTTGCATCATAAAATTGACGACTGATTGCAGGTCTGCCAATTTGTTTGTGTAAACACCCCATTTTTGACCGACCTTAAGACTCAGACGTCACCAGTTGAGCGCTCGGTGATGTTGCATTTTGTGCTCGTTCTGAGGTTTCAGAGTCTCGGCTGCGAGCCTTGCCTCCGGACTTTGGGGCTCTTTTTGTGCCTTGCCTCGGTTTGCGAATCGAGTCCTGTTTTCTCTGTTTTCTCTTCCCAAAGGAAGGGAGAGATCTCATAGACCATCTCTCAGTGGCCGTAGGCTACGTTTCGTGGTCGTAGGCCATTTTTCCCGTTTGGAGCCTAGTTTCCGGTTTTCAGAGCCGTCAGTCGTGTGCCTCGGTTCGGGACCGCTTAACTACCTCCGTTTGCTGCAGTTTTTGACACACACCTTATTTCTTCCCTTTAGAGGGACACTGTGGCCCGGGAGACCACCTTTGTGAAACTCCGTATTTTTATATAATAAAAATAATATGTATATTTTTAATTTTCTTAAATAATTATTCACAATATTTTGAATTTAATAGTCTGTATATTTTTATACTGAAAATTTATTCAAATAAAATAAAAATTTTTGACTTTATATTACTTATCAATATTAATTTTCTGAACCGTATGATATTTTTATTTAATTTTTCTCTATATTTTTTTTGGTAATCAAAATACACTGAAACGCATATATTTGCTGTACTAAAAACCCATCAAAAAACAACATGGGTTTGCTTACCCAGGTTTTCTTTTGCAATTCCACCTTTCCAACCCCCGTGGTGAACATGGCTGACCAATGTTCAATTCTTCTTTTTTTTTATTTCTTTTCATTTTCTTTTATCTTCTTCATTTTGCTTCTCTTCCAATTGCATAGCTCTCTCTCTCTATCCGTTTCATCTCTCTCTCTCTCCCTCCATCTCTCATTCTCAAAACTCTCTTTCTCCTTTATCTATGTTTTTCTTCCTTCCCCAACCTCCATAGCCATGGCCTCAACCCACACTATCGCCAACCCGTGAACTTCACCACCATTGGCGCACCATCGGACCGGCACCACCACCATCACCTATTTCTATTATCATCTAGAACCACCATCCACAAAGTGTTGTAGGTGAAGAAAGAGAAGAAGAAAGAAGATGGAGGCGAAAGAAACAAAGTTAGAGAAATTTATTTTGAAGTTCAAAAGTTGGTTTTCGGCTTACTTTCGGCATGCCAAAACCATCCATTCCGGGAAGAATTGAGAAAAATAGGTCATGTAAGATGAAGTACGGAGTAAGTTGAAGAGATTGGCGAAAGAATGAAGTAAAACCGTTAAGAATTAAGAAAGTTATGGAGTCCGAAAGATGGTTCGAAGAAATGTCCGAGATGGTAAGAAGAAAATCTAATTTTTCGTCAAATTTTAGAGATCCGACGGCATGCAAAAAGATATGGAACAAGGCGTGTGAGTAGTGAACCAAAAACTAGGCCGTGAGGTGAATCCAATGACAGAAAAATAAGATAAAACGGAGTTACGATGAAGAAGATACAAGTATTTGAACTGAGGACATTGAAACAAAATTTCTGAGTCTCTTCTGTTCGTGCATGCTACGGCTGTTGGAGAAGATGAGCTTAAATTTTATCCTGCGTTTCTCGGCCCATGCTGCTACGATGCACCCTAGTACCTTTAGGTTAATCGAGTGGTCCTATGACTTTGGGGATGACCACCCTTAGGTTTTTCGATGTGTAGAATCCATTTTTGGGGTTAGATCTTGCAAATTTTGAGTCTAAGATGATGATCAACAACTAAAAGTTCTAAGAGAATCCAATGGCAGATCAACGGTGAGATCGCGTCCGATTGATGTGAAATTTTAACAAGACGATCATGGAGCCAGGACAATCATATCTTACGATCAGAATCATAAATCAAATTTGGACGATAAATCGTTAACAACCTAACATAGTAAGTAAACTCTTATAACCGTCTAATTCTTTTTAATTGTTAAATATTTAGATTTATGTTCATATGTTAACATAGCTAAAACTTTAGATAAAATTTTGTTTATAGTTGTATGTGAATTTGTGATTGATATGTTATTTGAAGGTCATTTCTTTATTAGTAGCCTTAAAATCATGATATAATCTTAGATTTAGACTTGCATGTGTAATTTGTGCCATTAAAGAGATGATTAAAGATTTTATTTGGTTTGATTTTATAGCTCTTCAATCTGCTAGAAACTTGTACGAATTTTTAGACAATTTTATGCTCAAAATTTTGAAATGATTTCTTCTACAAAGTTGTTGAGAATGATGTCTAGTTCACCCAGGATTTTTCTTAACAATTATTGAGCTTGGTACGAATTTATACAAATTTATAATTAAATCTGCTACTGTAAGACAGATTTTAGTATATGTTTAAAAGCTTATTAAAAATTCCATATTAATCCAAATCTGGAAATTTCTAACTAAAATATGAAATTTGAGAAGTCTAATTTCATACTAAATTTTGAGATTGTGGGTTTGATTTATAAATTTAAGTATGGAATTAATTTAAGAAAATGTGATAAATCTGTGTCATAAAATTTCTTAGAATTTTACAGAATTATTTATAACTTATCTTTGGGAATTTATTCCTGAAAATTGACCCAAACATATTTATTGAATATTCTGTACATTTCCACGAATTTTAGAACTGCATAAATAATTTATTTATAATTTTTATTACCTAAGGTATAACCTGAAAATTTCCTGACAGGTTTAAGATCATGACTTTAATTATTTATTCGGATAAAAATCAGTTATTGTGTTGGTCCAATTCATCAAATATAGTAAATTAGTAATCCATGTATGGGTGTATTGTGGTTTATTTAATATTGTGGTAGTCTAATCTTGTAAATTAAAGATCCATGCACGTGTGTGACTTTGGTTTACTTTCTCTGTATCTAAACTATTATTTCATACCATGGTTTAAATAAATTGTTTATTTAAATGCTGTACATTTATTTATTATTGTGTGACATGTGCAATATTTTATGTTGGGAATTTTAATGAGTTGATATAACATCAATTGTGATTAAAATTTAAAATTATTTGTGAGTACTATCAAAATTAACTGAAATGATTAACGGCATATACAAAGTTAACAATTGACGGTTAATACCAGTTGTTCAGAGTGAGTCTGGGTTTTAAAGAGTATACGAAATTAAGGGTTGACGGTTAATACCGGTTATTCAGGGTGAGTCCTGATTTTAAAGAGTGTATGAAATCAAGGGATTGACGGTTAATACCGGTTGTTCAGGGTGAGCCCTGGTTTTGAGAATTCTCACGTAAATTGTGTTGCGAAACTCTAAGATGGCACGGGACTTATTTGAACCCTTTTCGGTATTTGGTTTTGGAATAAAGGTGGATGTGCCGGTGGCACACAGGGAGGTTACGTACCCCTGGCAGACCGTTTCCTTGGGGCAGACCACGGATGCCACTACTTGGGTATATAACTCCGGACGTGGGCATCCCTAGTAGTTACGGTTGGTAACACTAAAATATTTGACCAATTAGTGGTTGGTAAGTTAAATCTCTTTGGTGAGATTTCGAGTGTCACCTAATTTATTAAAATTATTGAAATTATTTTAATGGTTGTAATTTATGCTTACAATTATATTGTTATCTCATGTTTATAATCTCATTATTTTTCTCTTAAAAAGAATGGTAGGTTGGTTATGTTTTCTTACTGTGTTGCAAAACTCATGGCATATATTTTTGTTGCCCTGGCGTTTTATGCCAGGTCTTGGCGAGAAAATAACTGAAGCTGAAATGGAGTCGACGCTAACGTAGAGCCTTGGCTGACCTAAAACCCCAAGTGGAGCCGAATAAATTATATTATTTTATATAATAGCTATTAAGGACTTTATAATTTCATTTGATGTTGTATTTGGATAATTTTAAGTTTTTATCTATTGTTATTTGGACGTTTGGTTATGTACGAGAGTTGGATTACCCTATTAAGATGTCAACTTTTTAGTTTATTATGTCATTTGGTTTATTTAATTTCCCTTGATGTTCGAAAAATTTGGGGCGTCACAACCTTCGTGGTCATACGCCACTTCCGGTGCCTAACAGCCTGTTTTTGGGGCCCCGAACCGCGCGTTTTGGCCCCCGAACCTTCGTTTTGTATCTGTTTTGGCCCGTTTTTGGTGGAGACCCTATTTTCACTGTTAGGGAGGGGGTAGTATGGTGGCTGGACACCTTTTCTCCTGAAAAGTCAGTTTTCTCATTTTCTCTCTCCAAAAGTCAGTTTTTCTGACCGAAAGCTGGTTTTTCCCACTTTTGAGCCACATTTTCTGGCTTTTCATACCACCATTGTGTTGTGCTTATCTGGGAGGCCACCAATATGGGCAGGCCGGCCAGAAATTCATCTTGAACGTTTTGAACCCCCTCTAAAAGCTAGCTTTTCTCTCTCCTGAGTCACATTTTCGGGTTTTTTTCTACACAGCTTTGTTGCACTCATCTGGGAGGCCACCGTTTTGGGGTGGCCAGCCAGAATTTTTTGTTGACCTTTTTGACCCCTGGTTAGCCGACCAAGGGGAGTGGCCGGCCATCCACCTTCCTGCTTTTTGCTCTTCTCTAGTGTAACGCAGCTGTGCCAGTTGTTTTACACTTAACCCACTGTTCGAGGGTTTTGTCCCTGTTTTGGTCCTTAAAAGGGGGTTTTGACCCCTTTGCTTAGAGAGAAGGATGATTTGGCCCCTTTGGTCAAGCTTCTTAAGGAAGCTTGACCCTTTGGTTAAGCTTCCTTTAGAAGCTTTAAACCCCTCTCTTGGCTTCTCCAAGAAGCCTCACCCTTCTCCCTCTATATAACACACACTCTACCTCCATTTGCAAAGGTTAGAAGCTTTGGGCTGAGATATATACACACAAACCTCCATTGTCACTATTCCAAGCTCCAAAACCCTAATTTTCTTGGTCCATTTGCACTACAACCCTTAGCACCACACCTCCATCATCCATTCCAGCACCTTGGAAGTCATTTGCAGAGGTTGAAAGCTCACCAACTTGGTCCAAAAGCTGCTGGAGGTCGACTCTTCAAGGGTAAGTGTCTATTTCCCTTAAACTTGCATTTTTTTTGCTTCATTACTTAGCTTCACTTGCAAGTATTTCTGCGCTTTGTGATAAACGAGAAAGTGTCATATTTTGAGTTCCTCTTCAACTTTGTTTAAGGGCACTTTGCTATTTGAAGTCATCTACTTCCCCTTACCCTCTATCTCTCTTTTAGGGTTGTTTTTGCATCATACTTTAGCCCTACTTGTGAACATTTTCGAGATTCGTTATAAACTGGAAAAAGCCTTGTTTTTACCTCCTATTTAATTTTTCTTGAGGTCACTATTCCGTTTCGAGTCATCTCCTTCCTTGCATGCTTCATCTCTTCATGATTAGGGCTATGCATTATAGCATTTGCATTGGACTTGTTTTGGCCTCTTGGCCACTGAAATCCAGGATTTTTAGTGGCTTTGATGAGGTTTTAAGCTTTGAAATCATAGAGGGGTGACCCTCTCACCCCTCATTTTCTTTACTAGCATCATTGGCTTTCCAAAGGGGCTCTATTTTGCATGCATTGGAGTCACTTTTTGGGCCCAATTTTGTGGGTTTTAAGGTCTTCCTTAAGTCTTTCCGGGGCCCTTTGGATCTTATTTTATGTCTACAATGCATGTGTAGAGCAATCCCATCCAAGGCTCTTCAAAGGAGCCTTTCTTTGCATGTCTCCTAGACTAATTTCAGGGCCAATTTTGTAAGTTTTAGGGCTGTCATAACTCATTTCCAGAGTTGGTTTGGTCATGCTAAGTGTCTATCTTATATGTGCTTAACAACCCCTTGAATGGCCTTCCAAAGAAGCCCCTCATTTTTGCATGCATTGGCTGCATTTCAGTGATTATTTGGGCATATTTTGGCATGTTTTATTCACTATTTTTGGCTGGTTTGATGAGTTCTCATCTTCTTCATATACATGCCATGTAAACCATGCTTGCTAGCCAAATTTGCATGCTATTTTAGTCCATCACGTTAGCATCTTTTGGCCATGTTCTAAATTGAAAATGTGCATGTTTTGGGACTGCCTTGGCTCTGTCTTTTGACTTCATGATCAAATAATGCTTGCTTTGTATACTTGTAGTTCAATACATGTGCCTAGTTTTGAGTTTCGAGGCTTATTCCATGCATCAGGTGCCATATTTCCATGTTTCGGGATCATTTAGCATCATGTTTTAGTGCTGAAAATTATATGTTTGTATGCCATCTTTCATCCCTTGCCATGCTTTGGTAGAGTGGCATTTGATGCCTTAGGTTCGGTCCTCGGTATGCGTGCATGTGTGCACGCATTTCGGTCGTCTCATTTTCATCTAATGGCCACTGATGTGAGTGTGGCTGAGGTCCCCTCATGTTGGTGTAAGTCCATTATGCATTGTGTATGCCATTTCATAGCATTGCGTATGCTAGGTTGTATGTTAGAGCATTGTGTATGTCATGTTGCGTCGTGCATTGTGTATGCTATTTCATAGCATTGCGTATGCTAGGTTGTATGTTAGTCGCATTGCGTATGCCATCTCATTCGCATTGTGTTTGGGATAGGAGTTAGCCCGAACATGGGAAACGAGGGATGTTTCGTACTCCGAGTGACTGAACGTGTCTCAATTCCCGGTCGCCGACACTCCGGATTACCCATGATGGAGTTTAGGTCTTGTTGTGTTTTCATGTGCATTCATTTCACATCGAGTCGTGCAATTCGACTCCTCGGCCATCATGCATCGAGATGCATGATTGGTGGCACGAGGATCGAGGACTACACTCCCCGAAGAGTAGTCATGTATACACATGTGAAAATACTTTGCCATGCCCCTTTGTTGCTCTCTGTTGCAGCAAATCAGAAATCAGCGGCCTTCTGGAGCTTTGCACAATATTTCGAGAAAAATTGCAAATAGAGGCAAACCGGGGCATCGCAATGGATTTCCGCGCAAGGCAACTCAAGCATACATCACTCATCTTTCGGAATAAGAGCTGAGGCAGTCCATGGATTTGCGTGCTAATTTATCTGCTTTCCTAGATTAATCTGTTAATTAATTAGGATTTTAGTATTTATTCGGACTGTACTATTTATTTGGACTATATATTATTTATTTGGACCCTCCAAGCAAGGGCACAACTATAATAAGTGTGCGTGCGTGTGATGTATGTCTTCCAACCCCACGTCTTTCTCCCTTTTATTTACCTGCTTATGATGGTTAGATTAGGGCATGTTTCAATTAGCATACAGTATGATAGCATGTTTGCATTCATTCATCTGTATTGCATGAACAGGGCTCGGCGCATCATACTAACTGCATTTGTATTTCAATTCCGAGTTGAATACTTGTTAGCTGTAGCATCATCATATGCCATGTTTAGAATAGCCGAGCCTATTATAGTTGCATTTTCGCATGCGTTGCATTAGGCATTTCTGTATAGTTAGGATCATGCATGGATTTCTAACATAGCTTCTGTTTTGGCTTGGAGTACTCCGTAAGTTTTATGCTTTAGCATCCTTGCATGTGTGTGAGTGACTGCCATGACAACATGTTTACCATGAGACTATGTGCTTATGTGATATAACTGCCTGAATGCCTGCGGGTGAAGGTTGGGTTATTTGAACTGGAACAATTCATTAATTGTGAGTTTTAAGCCCACTAGATAGTGGCAAAATCATGTTTTCTAAGCCCACCCGAGGGTGGCAAATCCACGTCTTAGCCTACTTGTGGGTAGCACCATCAAACCATTTTCAAATAAACAAACATGAAATGTTTTGTTCCAAATCAGGCGACCCAGTCTATACATGTATGCTATGCGCATCACATAGAAATCTAGGCTAATAACCGGAATAAGAACGCATAATGTTTTCAAAACTAGATATCATGGTTAGTAGAGGCCGATCTTTGATCGGGCAAGCGGGGGTCCTCACGAAGTGCCCTTCCCCAATCGTACCCAAGTTCCCGAGCCGAGGCAACTTTGGTGATGACGGACACGTGGCCTTAGGCAACGAGTCAGGGTTTCCTAAATTTTCCAAAATAAAATATTTAGGTGGCGACTCTGTATCTGGCAAAACAGTCCATGTTTGGCACTTCTTTCAAAAATTTGTTTTCAAAAACGATTTGCCGGATCTTGGACTCTTTTGATGATTCATCGGTCTTACATTACACTCTGCGAATTAGATACAGGACCGTGACATTTGAGTCCTGAACTGTAGTGAGCCCATATGAACAAAACGGGGGGGGGGGGGGGAATTTCCTCCCGGGACATTCGGGGACGTCTACAGTTTCTGGCGACTCTACTGGGGATTTAGAGAACTTGACTCAAACTCATGATATCTTGTTTTGACTGCACTTATGTGTTTCTTTGCATTGCATTTGCATTGGTGCGCCTAGGACACCGTGTTTGCCATCTACTATTCCTAAACAGTTTGCCGGAGGCTCGCTTCGAGAAGTGTGCCATAAGGCTGACCGGTTACGGGCTCTGCCAGTGTGGGAACACAAACCCCGGTTTTACCGGGGCACCTTTTTTTGACCATTCAACCTAGTGCATATTCGAAATCCATAGTGACCATTCCAAACTAGGACAAGTTGCTTACCCGTTTATAGGATGTTTGAAACCGTTGCGTGCATAGTGAAACCCTAGTTCCTGACAAAATAGGACAGGGAAACCTTACCCCAACATAGGGGTGTTTTCGCTCTTACTTGTTTGTTATGTGCTTTTAGAGTGCGTCTCTATACGAATGCATGTATCAACTTACAAGTTTGGGCTTCAGGCTTGCGGGCACCAATTCAGTATTTCTGGGTATCAGGCCTGCGAGCACCAGTTCAGTATTTTGAAATCAGTTATCTGCGAGTATCAGATTCATCTTCGGGGACAGTGATTTGGGAGTAGTGATTTGGGAATAATGAACGGTCTTTGAGAACAGTGTATCAATTGCGTGTTAATTATACCCGAATGTGTGTTGTGTTTATTTACGCCGTTGTGCTGTCCGTTCGTCTTGTCGTTTATTTCCTTATTATTGCTTTATTTATCTTTTTGCTAGGTAGTTTAGCATAATTGCTCCAGACCAAGCAGATATTCCCCAAGCACTCTGGACTAGAGGTCGCCGACTCAATCAATCTGAGGATCTGGTCGATGGACAACCAGTGTTCCACTCTCTACCCTTGGTTATCAGACGGAGGTCAAAAAGGCGTAGTATATCTGAGCAAAGGTTACCAGAGCAGCGGATTACCCCATCAGTGGACAGTCGGATTGAGATCCCAATTGTTGCTATAGAGATAGACCTGCCAGTAGTTCAGACAGATTAGGGCAGTATGGCGGGACCGACAGGAGTTGAGAAAATGATACGTCAGATGCAGGACACCATGAGAGCCATGCATCATGATGCTGTTCACCGAGATGAATTTGCCAAACAACAGGCCGAGATCATGGCCCAACAGGCAGAGTTAATTGCCAAATTGCAACAACAAGCCGGAGCATTTACTTCACACCCAGTTCCACCCCCACCAGGAATCCCGGCACCCGAAGAGGCACCAAATGTCCAGGCAGATACAGACATACCAACGGGCCAGCTCCCCCTTATTCTGTCCCAGCTATCTAAGGCACCTACGCCTGTCAATCAACCAGACTCTCCCTTCGAGTTTGAGGTAGACCATATAGCACGAAAATTGAGCAAGCTTGAGAAGTTGTTCAAGAAATTCCAAGGGGTAAAGGCTATCCCGGATATCGAGGACGGATATATCGACGTGGCTGTTACGCTGCCGGATAGGTTTAAAATGCCGCAAATTGATCGCTTTGACGGATCTAGGGACCCCATGGTGCATCTCCGGCTATTTTCAGATATACTACGGCCAATGGGCCTCACCAGACCACAAAAGCTTTCACTATCTGGTATGTGAAGTTATAGGATGATGTCAAGCGGAGTTGGGATGAAATGGCCGAGGCCTTTGTTGCGCAATACTCTTACAATACCCAAATCGAGATTACGACCCGAGATCTCGAAACAACAAGGCAGGAGCCTAAGGAGAGCTTCTCGGATTTTGTAACTCGGTGGAGGGCGAAGGCTTCGATGATGACCTTGAGGCCTACCGGCAAAGACCAAATCAGGATGATTGTGCATAATCTCCAGCCAAAACTGATGCAAAAGATGATTGTGCTCCCCTTTCCTACTTTTTCAGATCTACATGAAATGGGGGTACAAATCGAAGATGCAATGAAACAGGGTCTGATTGACCAAGATAGAGAGCAACCCAGAAGAACCTTTTACCGCAACAACAATATAGGCCCAAGTGGCGCTGCAACTGTAAGAGCTTCGGAGGTGAGCGTGGTCACCACCATTCCCCCTCTCCTTCCAAGACCCATGGCAGCTACACCTTTCTCCGGCGTGTCCGGAAGCAACACACAAACCACTCGATTCCAACCCAGAGGCCAAAGAACCTTCACCCCACTCTATATGCCCTTGTCCAAGGCTCTAGGGGTATTAATCAGGAAAAGGCATCTAAAACCCCTGGAGCTGAGGCCATTGCCAAATCCACTCCCTCCTTCCCATAACCCAGCAAAATACTGAGCATATCACCAACAACATGGTCACGACACTGACCAATGTTTCAGATTGCGTCATGAAATTCAAGACCTCATTGACAAGCAGGTGATTGTACCTCCAAAAAAACCCAATGTCACAACAAACCCTCTCCCACCGCACAACCAAGCTCCACCTCCCAAAAGAATCAACTTCGTCCAAACTGGGGTCGTGTCTTACGATCCCAGCATATATATCACTCCTTCCCACCTACCTAAGCCGAAGGTGCTCCTTCCTGACTGCACTGACTCTTTGTGCATGTTGGACATCTCCAGAACCCAACCCAAGCCAATGGTGGTGACTGGCAAAGATAGAACAGAGGAGATTTTAGAGGAGGATGGAGTTGTTCGATCAAGGTTTGAGCAGTCTGGGAGTGTCGCTGGGGAAGCCTATGATCCGAGTGATTACATTCTGCCAGCAGGCCAGTTTGAGCCTAATATTGAATTACCAGAGAGGGCAGAACTATGTGTGATCCGAGGAGATGGATTTGAGTAGGGGATAGATGGTTTGACGGCTGTGGAAGAAGACTTGGCCAACCTCCAATTTTTCAACGACCAAGATCCAGGAGACACGGCGGTCAACTGGTTTGATTATGAGGAATCGGCAGAGGCTACTGGCTGGCTTGATGACTTGCCAGACGTTGTTGACGAAGCTCAGTTAGAACAAGGCCCGACAGGGGCAAGTATATCAGTGGTGGCCGGAAGGGCCGGAAGTCAGAATGAATCGCCGGAGAGCACCGGTGCTAAGAATTCCACTCGAGACTTGGGCATTGTGAATGCGGGAATTGTTGAACAACCAGCTGTACTGACACAGCTGGAACAAGAAAGGTTTGAGGATGCCAAGAGAATTAGGAAAACTAAGGGCCCTGAGGGGACTGAGAGTGCTGTGTGCACGAAGATAGAGAATGCTGCGAGCATGTGGACGGAGAGTACTGCGGGTGCAATTAAATCGGAGCCAGACAGGTGTCTGTTGGCTGCCAACGGAATGCGGTGGGAGGACGATGATTTATGTCTTGCCCACACAGATGAGGATTGGGGAAGCAATCAGCTAGATGATACCTGGTATATCGGTGAGGTCGATCATATGACGAGAAGCGGGCGGTATTTCAAGCCCCCGCACCTAGATCAGCCAGAGGCATCTGGAAAAGATAAGGAAGCTGAGAGACAGAAAGAGAAGCAAATCGAAGAAGAGGCTGTACTGAAGCAGTTAAAGAAAATACAAGCAGACATCTCCATCTGGGGACTGCTTATGGCATCACGAGTACACAGATAGGCTATCTTATCGGCCATGGACAAGGCCAAGCTCTCTATAGACACCACGCCCGAACAGCTGGTGGGCTTGATTTTTCTGGGAGGAGCTACCCCGATGTTGACTTTCTCTGACAAAGAGCTACCACCTGAGGGTGCGAACCATAACAGGCCACTCTACATCTCCGTGGAATGTAGAAACAAATGGATACCCATGGTGCTTGTAGACATAGGGTCCGCCATCAACGTTTTCCCGGCAAGGACAGCGTATGCCATCGATTTAAAGAACGCGGACTTTGTGCCGACAGCCCAGGTAATTCGGGCGTATGACAACACAAGCTGAGAAGTCATGGGGACAGTAAAAATTTAGACCAAGGTTGGGCCAGGACAACATGAGATAGACTTCCACGTCTTAGAAGTTCCGGCAACTTTCAATATGCTCTTGGGGCGGCTGTGGCTGCACCAGGTGAAAGCAGTGTCATCCACCTTACATCAGATGGTGAAATACCCCCATGGGAAGGGAGTAGCCATTATTTTTTGGAATTCATCGATCCATCCACCGCCGAAGGTGTCTACGCCAGTCCCGAAAATTGAGCACGGCATGGAGGATATGTTTATGTCGGGTTTTACCCTAGCTGAGACCCGGGTCGTGCAGAACATCTTAGCTTTTAATGTGGGGGCGTACGTCAGTGCTCAATCGGTATACCTCATGAACAAGCTTCAACATATCTCTAGGATGGGATTGGGAAAGAGCGGTAGGAAGGGCGTCGCAGCATCGGGCGAGGTGCCACATAACCCACATACCTTTGGTTTGGGTTATTTGCCCACCAAAGAGGATTGGATAAGGAAGGGTAAGGAGATGGCTGGGAGAGCTAGAGCGAAGAAGGCGGGGAAGCCTTTTGACTTAATGCACCGGCCCATTCAGGGTACCCTAAACGGACGCTTCGTCCGGGAGGGGGAGAACTTTCCGTTCTGTGGCTTCCCAGAGCCGTGGCTGAACGCAGAGAGGAAACGCGTGCTGGGGTTTGAGATTTTCTTTGACCTGCAGTTACTCGGGGATGACGTTGCCAAAGAGCAGACAGACCCATTAGCTGAGGTTGAGCAGAGTAAGGAAGTGCAGTCTGAGGACGCTGAAAATGAAATGGGGGTAGTGCTGGCATGTCTACTTTCAGATCCTCCGATCAAACAGAAATGCTTGGGGGATAACTTCTCGGTATGCATGATCAGGAATGGAACGGCTGCGGGCCTACCAGCAACTATTTTGGATGCATTTATCGGACCCTCTCTCATTTGGCCGTATGAAGAGGGATTTTTTTTCCAGTAGCACCGGGTCAGGTAGTGAGCCGAAATCTAATTCCATCGAATCTTATGAGTCGGAATCAGGTTCCAGCTCGACTGAGTCTGAGTCCGGTATTCCTAGGGATGATAACCCGAATGCCACAGTCTTGTCCAGGTCGTCTTTTTCTTTCTCTTTTGAGTCTTTTGTAACCTAGGTATCGGACAATTTGGATGTGCTTAATGAGAATCTAGCAACTGTGGTTTCTGAGTACTTTTCTGTGCCCTTGATTTATTGCATTAATTCAGACTTTCAAAATTTTGGTAAAAACGACGAGGAAGAAATTCCTCCGGTTTTGCAACGCTTAATTGAACAAGAGCAGGAAAAATTTGTTAAACCCTTAATGGATGAAATCACTACTGTGAATATCGGTACTGAGGAGGACTCGCGGCTGGTCCAGATCGGGTCCACGTTGTCTTCGGAGGAACGCGAGTGCTTAGTCGCTTTATTAAAAGACTTCAAAGATGTTTTTGCGTGGTCCTATGAAGACATGCCTGGAATCGATCTTGAGATTGTACAGCACCGGATCCCTCTTAACCCCGAGGCCCTACCCGTTAAACAAAAACTCAGAAGAATCCGCCCGGATTGGGCCCTCAAGATCAAAGAAGAAGTCACCAAGCAAATTGACGCAGGTTTCCTGCTGGTATCCGAATACCCAACCTGGTTGGCTAACATTGTTCCAGTGCCGAAGAAGGATGGTAGGATCCGAGTATGTGTGGATTTTAGGGATCTGAACAGAGCTAATCCGAAGGACGACTTTCCCCTACCGCACATTGATGAGTTAGTGGACTTCACAGCGGGGCATGCTTTGCTTTCGTTTATGGATGGCTTCTCAGGCTACAATCAGATAGTGATGGCACCTGAAGACCGAGAAAAGACTGCCTTCACCACCCCGTGGGGAACATACTGCTACAGAGTGAAGCCGTTTGGATTGAAGAATGCTGGAGCTACATATCAACGGGCCGCGACCACAATATTGCATCCACAAGGAGGTTGAGGCGTACGTGGATGACATGATTGTCAAGTCCAAAGAAAGGGAGGGCCACTACACCGTCTTACAAAAGTTCTTTCAAAGGATCAGAGAATTCCGGTTGCGGCTAAATCCTCAGAAGTGTACGTTTGGTGTCACAGCAGGGAAAATGCTGGGGTTTTTCATTACACAGAGAGGTATCGAAGCCGACCCTTCCAAAATCAAGGCCATCTTAGAAATGCCACCACCAAGGACTGAAAGGAGATGCGAGGCTTTCTGGGTAAAGTGCAATTCATAAGACGGTTTATCTCAAAATTAATCTTGACTTGTGAACCACTTTTTGGTCTCCTGAAGAAAGGAAAGAAATTCCAATGGGACGGCCGATGCCAAGCTGCTTTTGAAAAGATCAAGGAATATTTACGGAACCCACCCGTGTTGTCACTGCCGGAGCCGGGGAGACCATTGATATTGTATCTTTCAGTAACTGAGACTACAATGGGCTGCACGCTTGCGCAGGAATCAGAGGACAAAGTGGAGAGGGCTATCTACTATCTGAGCAAGAAGATGCTAGAGTATGAGACTCACTACACACCGTTGGAAAAGGCTTGCTTAGCTTTGGTATGGGCTACCAGGAAGCTGCGGCACTACCTGTTAGCTCACTTTGTAATGTTGGTTTCACGACTCCATCCCATCAACTATCTTTTCGAGAAACCAGCACTTATGGGTAGGTTAGCTCGTTGGTTGTTGTTGCTTTCCGAATTCGATCTGAAATATGTGACACGCAAGTCGGTCAAGGGAAGAGCAATAGCAGAATTCTTAGCCGATCACCCAGTGAAAGGAGGTGAAGCAGTTGAGTACTTATTCCCAGATGAGGCCATTTTGCATATCGACGACGAGTTTTGGACGATATATTTTTGACGGAGCGTCAAACCAGTACGGGTATGGGATAGGGGTGTTGCTAATAGCACCCGACAACTCCCGTATCCCTCTAGCATTCAAACTCCGATTCAAAGTCTCGAACAACGAAGCAGAATATGAGGCATGCATTGCCGGTCTAGAAGCAGCCCTGGAACTAGGGGCAAAACGGTTGGATGTCATCGGGGACTCGAATCTTGTTGTATCTCAAGCGAAAGGAGATTGGAAAGTCAAAGAAGAAAAGATGATGATGTATCATCAGGCCTTGGATTTGTTGATTCCTCGGTTTGAGAAGTTAAACTTTGCTCATTTACTAAGAGAGAACAACAGGTTCGCAGATTCTTTAGCAACTCTATCTTCCATGATAGACATTCCGTTTGGAGTCCGGATGCATCCAGTCATTATTGACCAGAAATTTGCACCAGCTTATGAGTCAATTGCTACTATAGACGAGGTTCAAGATGAGAACCCCTGGTATTACGACATTTGGAACTTCTTGGAGAAAGAGGCGTATCCACCAGGGGTAAATGCCAAGGATAAAAGGGCAATCAGAAGAATGGCCGTTCAATTCATCATTTGCAAAGGTAAATTATACAAGAGAGGTCATCTGGGAATGCATAAGCTATGCGTTAAAGCTGAAGAATCAAAACGCCTGATGGAGGCCATCCATGGAGGAGAATGTGGAGCACATATGAACGGGGTAATGCTGGCACGGAAAATCCTCAGACAGGGTTACTATTGGTCCACCATGGAGGAGGATTGTAGCGGCTTTGTTCGGCGATGCCACAAATGTCAGATCCATGCAAACTGCATGAACATCCCACCATCAAAGTTGTACAATATAACTTCGCCATGACCATTTTCAGTTTGGGAAATCAATGTGATCGGGGCTGTCACTCCGAAGGGGTCTAACGGGCATGAGTTCATCCTGGTCGCAATAGATTATTTCACGAAGTGGGTTGAGGCCCAATCCTATGTTGTGTTGAAGGCGTCACATGTTGCAAAGTTCATCAGAAACAACATCATCTGTCGTTATGGGGTCCCAAACGAGGTCATTTCGGATAATGGTTCCCACTTCAAGAAGGAAGTGATTGACTTGTTGGAGAAATACAACGTCGCTTTTCATAAGTCGTCTACATATCGGCTGCAAACCAATGGAGCGGTCGAGGCTGCCAACAAGAATATCAAACACATATTGCAAAAGATGGTGGAAACCTATCGGGATTGGCCAGACAAGCTGCCGTTTGCTCTGTGGGGGTACCGGACTTCAATTAGAGCTTCTACTGGGGTGACTCCATATTCATTAGTTTATGGGATGGAGGCCGTTCTGCCTATTGAAATTGAGGTTCCGTCTTTGCGAGTGCTGGCTGAGTGTTAGATAGCCGAAGCAGATTGGCAATAGAACAGATTTGAAGAACTCATGCTTTTTTACGAGTGCAGACTGAAAGCAGTGTACCATGTTCAAGGATATCAGCGCAGAATCGCCAGGGCTTTTAACAAGAAAGTTAAGTCCAGAAATCTGAAAGAAGGAGATTTGGTGCTCAAAGACAACCGAGCTCCCATCCACGACCCAAGGGGCAAGTTCAGACCCAATTGGACTGGTCCCTACATCATCAAAGCTATCTGGTCAGGTGGAGCTGTGGTTCTAATGGACCTAGATGGCTTGGAGTTCTCGCAACCGATCAACATGGACAAGTTGAAGAAATATTACCCCTGAGAGGCTCGCTAGGCTGAAAACCCGAAAGGGCGACCTAGGCAAAAGTTAGAGCATTGAAAAATTGGAAAATATAAAAACTGAGCTCGCAAGGTTGAAAACCCGCAAAGGGCGGCCTTGGCAAAAGTTAGAGCGTAAAAGGAGAGTGAAAATACTCGAGTGAAACCTAAGCCTGAACTACGTAAGGTTTGATTGCTATCTTTGGGATACATAGGCAACTTCATCCTAAAGTTCAAACATAAACTTTTTCCCGATCAACTTTGTCCATTTGATCATCTCGGTCATCTTTGTCTATTCAGCATTCGAGAATTCGGTTATGATCTTCGGTGCAGTGCTCATCAGACTAGGGGCAACGTTCCGTTGCTGTACAGTGCCGCGGTACTCTTCAGACTAGGGGCAACTTTCCAGTTGCAGGGATCCGAGATTGTGCATCTCAGTGACAGATTTCAGGCATGTCCAGTTCTGATCCATTTCAAAAATGGTTTTGAAAAGTTTTAATAAAAGTTGACTTTGTTCAAATTAATCTTTTTACAACTTAGACCATTTTTGGGACCAAAGCAGAAAATTCTCAGTACCCACAACCTTTAATTTCATTGATTTACATAGTTCTCCTGCTCTTGCATACAAATTGAAGTTGTTTTTTTATTACAATCATAAAGAAAACTTGAAAGTACTAATAAAGCAATAAATTCGGGGCATAGCTAAGTCAAGTGTTCCTGTGCCCCCTCCCAGAGCTGGTCGAAGCCTCTGATGCCAAAGTAGGCCCTTCCTGCGCCTCTTCATTGAGCCAATCCAAGCACTCATCAGACAAAGTGCAACTGAAAGAA
>NW_021025113.1:853270-865616 GCF_004153795.1 Camellia sinensis | reverse complement strand
TTTTGGCTCTCACTTGTTTGTTATGTGCTTTTTAGAGTGCGTCTCTATACGAATGCATGTATCAAATGAGTGTGAAAAGTCAAAATTGCCCCGGATTTGGGCTAGGTGGTCAGCCGGCCACCTTTTCTGGTAGGCCGACCACCCCCTGCACTGAAACCTGGTCGGTGGCCTCCCCTGGACTCCAAACCTGGTCGGTGGTGTTCCCACGAGGGTCTCCAAGGTCTCTGCAAATTTTGTTAGTGATCGGAGTCCCCAGCACCCGAGAAAGTACAAGAAAAGTGCACTTTTTGTTGCGAAATCCCTCCGCGGGAACTTCAACTCCAGCTTTCGATACGTGTTTCTTCGTCACTCGTCAAGAGCAAGATGTATCCTTTTTGAGTAAGTTGTGACCCTTCCGGGAGGTAAACCGGAGGTCGCGATTGAGTCGCACTCGTCGAAACCTGCATTTCTTTGCTCGTTGTTTCGTGTCAAACAGGCATTCGAGTTTACACTTATTCTGCATTGTTATGCACGTCACTTGCCTTCTCATGCATACCACTTGCATTGTTGTGCGCGTTTCATGGGAATTGTCATACCCTCACGCTTAACTTGCGTTGACATGCGCGTGTCTCTTGCATTGCGATGCACTTTCCCATCGGCACCCTGTTTGTCTACGTTCGATATAACGTTGAACATGTATTGCTAACTATGTCGTGCTTGTTAAGTTTCTCTCTTTTGCAGGTACGATATTGTATGTACGGTTCATTTGAAGCTGGTGCAACCAGACGAATCGCGCAGGTATTGTATCTTCTCCGTGTGAGACGTGGCGAGAATTGAATAATTCTCCGCATTCTTAAACTGCATGAAATGTAGTTGTTGCTTTGCATTCTTGCTTAAAACTGTTGCATATGCGCTTCATTACAGCTTGCTGCTTTGCATGATCATGAGTTACGTCTGGCTTTGTGCATATCATTTTGTATCTTGCCCCCTGCCTGCGAGCATGCCTGCGGGCACATCTGTGTTATCTTGCTTGTTTGTCTAAGTCTTCGGCCTTGTCAAAAATGGGTCGTCTCTGGGCTTTGACATTCACTCCCGTCACGAATGACTTCCGAGTTCTGTCAAAGAGAGGCAACTGTAGACACCCCATTTTTGACCGACCTTAAGACTCAGACGTCACCAATTGAGCGCTCGGTGATGTTGCATCTTGTGCTCGTTCTGAGGTTTCAGAGTCTCGGCTGCGAGCCTTGCCTCCGGACTTTGGGGCTCTTTTTGTGCCTTGCCTCGGTTTGCGAACTGGGTCCTGTTTTCTCCTTTTTCTCTTCCCAAAGGGAGGGAGAGGTCTCGTAGACCATCTCCCAGTGGCCGTAGGCTACGTTTCGTGGTCGTAGGCCATTTTTCCCGTTTGGAGCCCAATTTTCGATTTTCAGAGCCGTCAGCCGTGTGCCTCGGTTCGGGACTGCTTAACTACCTCCGTTTGCTCCAGTTTTTGGAACACACCTTATTTCCTCCCTTTAGAGGGACACTGTGGCCCGGGAGACCACCTTCGTGGTCATACGCCACTTTCGGTGCCTAACAGCCTGTTTTTGGAGCCCCGAACCGCGCGTTTTGGCCCCCCGAACCTTCGTTTTGCATCCGTTTTGGCCCGTTTTTGGTGGAGACCCTATTTTCACTGTTAGGGAGGGGGTAGTATGGTGGCCGGCCACCTTTTCCCCTGAAAATCCAGTTTTCTCATTTTCTCTCTCCGAAAGTCGATTTTTCTGACCGAAAGCTGGTTTTTCCCACTTTTGAGCCACGTTTTCTGGCTTTTCATACCACTATTGTGTTGTGCTCATCTGGGAGGCCACCAATATGGGTAGGCCGGCCAGAAATTCATCTTGACCCTTTTCAACCCCCTCTAAAAGCTAGCTTTTCTCTCTCTTGGGTCACATTTTCAGGTTTTTCTTTACACAGCTGTGTTGCACTCTTCTGGAAGGCCACCTTTTTGGGGTGGCCGGCCAGAATTTCTTGTTGACCCTTTTGACCCCTGGTCGGCCAACCAGGGGGAGTGGCCGGCCGGCCACCTTAGCTGGTCGGCCAGCTTCCTGCTTTTTGCTCTTCTCTAGTGCAACACAGTTGTGCCAGCTGTTTTGCACTTGACCCACTGTCCGAGGGTTTTGTCCCTGTTTTGATCCTTAAGAGGGGGTTTTGACCCCTTTTCTTAGAGAGAACGATGATTTGGCCCCTTTGGTCAAGCTTCTTGAGGAAGCTTAACCCTTTTTGGTCTAGCTTCTTCCAGAAGCTTGACCCTTTGGTTAAGCTTTCTTTAGAAGCTTTGAACCCCTCTCTTGGCTTCTCCAAGAAGCCTCACCCTTCTCCCTCTATATAACACACACTCCACCTCCATTTGCAAAGGTTAGAAGCTTTGGGTTGAGATATATACACACAAACCTCCATTGTCACTATTCCAAGCTCCAAAACCCTAATTTTCTTAGTCTATTTGCACTACAACCCTTAGCACCACACCTCCATCATCCATTCCAGCACCTTGGAAGTCATTTGCAGAGGTTGAAAGCTCACCAACTTGGTCCAAAAGCTGCTGGAGGTTGGCTCTTCAAGGGTAAGTGTCTATTTCCCTTAAACTTGCATTTTTTTGCTTCATTACTTAGCTTCACTTTCAAGTATTTCTGGGCTTTGTGATAAACTAGAAAGTGTCACATTTTGAGCTTCTCTTCAACTTTGTTTAAGGGCACTTTCCTGTTTGAGGTCATCTACTTACCCTAACCCTCAATCTCTCTTTTAGGGTTGTTTTTGCATCATACTTTAGCCCTACTTGTGAACATTTTAGAGATTTGTTATAAACTGGAAAAAGCCTTGTTTTGACCTCCTCTTTAATTTTTCTTGAGGTCACTTTTCTGTTTGGAGTCATCTCCTTCCTTGCATGCGTCATCTCTTCACGATTAGGGCTATGCATTAGAGCATTTGCATTGGACTTGTTTTGGCCTCTTGGCCACTGAAATCCAAGGGATTTTTAGTGGCTTTAATGAGGTTTTGAGCTTTGAAATCATAGAGGGGTGACCCTCTCACCCCTCATTTTCTTTACTAGCA
The DNA here is from genome assembly GCF_004153795.1 of Camellia sinensis. Taxonomy (NCBI): domain Eukaryota; kingdom Viridiplantae; phylum Streptophyta; class Magnoliopsida; order Ericales; family Theaceae; genus Camellia; species Camellia sinensis. Next base: position 862,553 of record NW_021025113.1, on the reverse strand, counting down.
TCATTGGCTTTCCAAAGGGGCTCTATTTTGCATGCATTGGAGTCACTTTTTGGGCCCAATTTTGTGGGTTTTAAGGTCTGCCTTAAGTTTGTCCAGGGCCCTTTTGATCTTATTTTATGTCTACAATGCATGTGTAGATCAATCCCATCCAAGGCTCTTCAAAGGAGCCTTTATTTGCATGTTTTCTAGACTGATTTCAGGGCCAATTTTGTGAGTTTTAGGACTGTCATAACTCATTTCCAGAGTTGGTTTGGTCATGCTAAGTGTCTATCTTATATGTGCTTAACAACCCCTTGAATGGCCTTCCAAAGAAGCCCCTCATTTTTGCATGCATTGGCTGCATTTCAGTGATTATTTGGGCATATTTTGGCATGTTTTATTCACTGTTTTTGGCTGGTTTGATGAGTTCTCATTTTCTTCATATACATGGCCATGTAAACCATGCTTGCTAGCCAAATTTGCATGCTATTTTAGTCTATCACGTTAGCATCTTTTGGCCATGTTCTAAACTGGAAATGTGCATGTTTTGGGACTGCCTTGGCTCTGTCTTTTGACTTCATGATCAAATAATGCTTGCTTTGTATACTTGTAGTTCAATACATGTGCCTAGTTTTGAGTTTCGAGGCTTATTCCATGCATCGGGTGCCATATTTCCATGTTTCGGGATCATTTAGCACCATGTTTCAATGCTGAAAATTATATGTTTGTACGCCATCTTTCATCCCTTGCCATGCTTTGGTAGAGTGGCATTTGATGCCTTAGGTTCGGTCCTCGGTATGCGTGCATGTGTGCACGCATTTCGGCCGTCTCATTTTCATCTAATGGCCACTGATGTGAGTGTGGCTGAGGTCCACTCATGTTGGTGTAAGTCCATTATGCATTGTGTATGCCATTTCATAGCATTGCGTATGCTAGGTTGTATGTTAGAGCATTGTGTATGTCATATTGCGTCGTGCATTGTGTATGCCATTTCATAGCATTGCGTATGCCATCTCATTCGGATTGTGTTTGGGATAGGAGTTAGCCCGAACACGGGAAACGAGGGATGTTTCGTACTCCGAGTGACGGAACGTGTCTCAATTCCCGGTCGCCGGCACTCCGGATTACCCATGATGGAGTTTAGGTCTTGTTGTGTTTTCGTGTGCATTCATTTCACATCGAGTCGTGCAATTCGACTCCTCGGCCATCATGCATCGAGATACGTGATTGGTGGCACGAGGATCGAGGACTACACTCCCCGAAGAGTAGTCATGCATACATTTGTGAAAATACTTTGTCATGCCCTTTTGTTGCTCTCTATTGCAGCAAATCAGAAATTAGCGGACTTCTGGAGCTTTGCACAATATTCTGAGAAAAATTGCAAACAGAGGCAAACCGGGGCATCGCAATGGATTTCCGCGCAAGGCAACTCAAGCATACATCACTCATCATTCGGAATAAGAGCTGAGGCAGTCCGTGGATTTGCGTGCTAATTTGTCTGCTTTCCTAGATTAATCTGTTAATTAATTAGGATATTTGTATTTATTCGGACTGTACTATTTATTTGGACTATATATTATTTATTTGGACCCTCCGAGCGAGGGCACAACTGTAATAAGTGTGCGTGCGTGTGATGTATGTCTTCCAACCCCACGTCTTTCTCCCTTTTATTTACCTGCTTATGATGGTTAGATTAGGGCATGTTTCAATTAGCATACAGTATGATAGCATGCTTGCATTCATTCATCTGTATTGCATGTACCGGGCTCGGCGCATCATACTAACTGCATTTGTATTTCAATTCTGAGTTGAATACTTGTTAGCTGTAGCATCATCATATGCCATGTTTAGAATAGCCGAGCCTATTATAGTTGCATTTTCGCATGTGTTGCATTAGGCATTTCTGTATAGTTAGGATCATGCATGGATTTCTAACATAGCTTCTGTTTTGGCTTGGAGTACTCGGTAAGTTTTATGCTTTAGCATCCTTGCATGCGTGTGAGTGACTGCCATGACAGCATGCTTGCCATGAGGCTATGTGCTTATGTGATATAACTGCCTGAATGCCTGTGGATGAAGGTTGGGTTATTTGAACTTGAACAATTCATTAATTGTGAGTTTTAAGCCCACTAGATAGTGGCAAAATCATGTTTTCTAAGCCCACCCGAGGGTGGCAAATCCACGTCTTAGCCTACTTGCGGGTAGCACTATCAAACCATTTTTAAATAAACAAACATAAAATGTTTTGTTCCAATTCAGGCGATCCAGTCTATACTTGTATGCTGTGCGCATCACATAGTAAATCTAGGCTAATAACCGGAATAAGAACGCATAATGTTTTCAAAACTAGATATCATGGTTAGTAGAGGCCGATCTTTGATCGGGCGAGCGGGGGTGCCCACGAAGTGACCTTCCCCAATCGTACCCAAGTTCCCGTGCCGAGGCAACTTTGGTGATGACGGACACGTGGCCTTAGGCAACGAGTCAGGGTTTCCTAAATTTTCCAAAATAAAATATTTAGGTGGCGACTCTGTATCTGGAAAAGCAGTCCATGTTTGGCACTTCTTTCAAAAAATCTATTTTCAAAAATGATTTGCTGGATTTGGACTCTTTGATGATTCATCGGTCTTGCATTGCACTCTGCGAGATTAGATACAGGACCGTGACATTTGAGTCCTGAACTGTAGTGAGCCCATATGAACAAAACCGGGGGAGGGGGGGATTTCCTCCTGGGACGTTCGGGGACGTCTACAGTTTGCCATCTCTTTTACCTCTTCGTCCCTCCGCAAGCATCTATCCTTCCACACCTGGAGGTCATCCTCATTGTAGTACCCACTTCGATCTGGCTTCTTTGGTACGTCGCCATCCTGGCCGACGTCTTTCTTGCTGTGATTCTGGTCACGAGTTTCTGTGTTGTGGTTGTCTCATTCGACGTCAAGGTCTATAGGTCTGCCACTCCCAGCAAGAGTGTCGTCCCCAATCTTTTCCTTCTATCTGTCACTGGCCATCTATTATTCTTTCTTTCCCATAGACGGCGCCAAATTGTGTGACTGATTTTTCGATCACACTGCCAACTTAGTTATTCAACTAGAGAGTACTAGCAGAATAGATGACACATGGCTGACCTGCAACAGAAAGAGAAGATTCCGGCGGTAGTTCGTCCTCCCGGGGACACTCCAACGATCAAGTCAGTATATCTCTCAAAGATAATCAATAGTGCTAAACTCGCTGTTCAGAATATAAATTGCATACCTTCGACCCATCGGGGGTGCCTCTCTTTTATAGTTAACTCAATCCTTGTCCTACTAGAAGCCTAACTTCAATGGACTCTTGCTCAGTGCTTATCTTGGACTTTCCAAGAGATAAAGATAAACTCCCTAAGAGTGTTATCCTTATCCATGCTAAAGTTTTTCCTTATTCTTGGACTCTCGTCCCTTATCCGCTTATCTCGGATTCCGATATCTTCGGAGATAACCTCAGCCTTGCCGAGATCACCTCGGCGTCATGACCTAGACACGTGGCACCTCGGTTGACACTTCGGCGTCACCTTGACCACGTGTTGGGACTCAAAAAATATTTCCCCACAGTCACTAAAAATATAATGACACTTTTAACAACGAAAATATTTTATCCTTAAAAAGTAATTTTTTCCCTAAATTTTTGTTTTCTAAAATTTTAATTTATTGTAGTGTTATATTATTGTAGTAACTTTTATATGAAAGTCTCTTTGTAAATCATTTCCTTGAGCATCAGTTACATTGTAAATTGTAAATTTAAAATATAGATAAATGGTATTTGTAAATCGAATTCAAATCCTTCCCATTATATATTTGTAATGAAAAATGTTTGCTACATATTTAATACTTATAAAATAGGCATGTGGATTTATCATAATTTCAAATAAAAGTTATTAAACCAATTGAGTTAAATTTTTTCACAATCATTAAATGATGTAACAAAAATATTACATTACAACTATGTAATAGAGAGACTCTCAATTGTATATTAAAAATACTGTATCTCATCAAAATTTTGTTACACTCCGTTGATATCATGGAGTGAGGGGAAAAAAAATATTGTAATTTTTCATCAGGATAAAAAAAAATGAAGAAATAATTGATTTTTTTTACAATCATATTTGATAGTTATAAAAGTAAAGCATGCGAGAGAAAAATATATTTGAGATTTTTTTTTTCCGTCTTTTGTATTTTCATGGACATTCACGGTCTTATAATTTTATTTATTTATTTATTTTAATTTTTTTTATAACCAATCACATTATTCTTGACCAAATCTCTTGTGATAAATTAAATAAGCAAAATAAGAAAATTCTCTTTCTCATAATTTTTCACTATTTATCACATAATTTATAAACCAAACATATGAAAGTGATCTCTTTCTCATCATTTGTTACTGAGAGGGTAATTTTTGGGAAAAATTGGGCCGAGTTGTGAGATGGACTTTATGGCCCAAAGTACGAAGGACAGGATAGAAAGGCCCAATAGAAATGTAAAAGTTACTCCGGCCCAGGTGAGGTAAAATTACTTCGGTGCAATAAGATGTAAAGCTACTCCGGTCCGGGCAACTTGGAGTTAGGTCGGTCCCAGTAATAGTCCGGTTGAGACGTATTGAGGTTAGAACGGCCAAAACACTGCTACTCGGTAGCTCGGTCTTGGAGTTGTGCCGGTCGCAATTTGTTAGTTCGGTCCAGTCGTGTTATGGGTTGAGCAGAGGAGAACCGAGATGAGGAGTAAAAGCAGAACCGAACTAAGAATAGTTCGGCCTAATCAGTGGCTCTGCATAGCCAAGCTTATTTCGGTCATATCGTAGTTCGGCCAAAGTAAAAACCATCCCACTTGGTTTAAGCAGTGGGGGGTGTAAAAGGATAAGCATTATCCTTAGGAGTATGAATCCTAGGAGGACTCTGCATGGAGGAATAAAAGTCCTACTAGGATTGTGCCACAGGAAACTTATAAAAAGCTCACAAACATCACCTTGGAGGAGGTAACAGAACACAACACAATTTTGCTTTCTGAGAACATAGAGCTTTGTCTATTTGTCAAGCTTACTGACTTAGGCATCGGAGAGGTTTCCGGCACACACCCGCCGGCTAGCTCACGTTTGTATTTTCAGGTGACAAAGCGACGTCGTACGGAGAAGCGTGGACTTGGTCAACAAGAGTATACGAGGAGAATTATTTCCTCCCCGTACAATTGGCGCCGTCTGTGGGAAGAACAGACAAAAACAAAAACCTCTTTACTAAGCTCCTCCTTTTCTCAATCAATGGGCACACATTGAAGAAACTACCCGCAGTCCGCCGTCGACGGGCTAACTCCAGATGGGGGCGCAAGGCGTAAAGGATTACCCTCCTTGTCCCTCCTATGGCAGATTTGGAGCCCCAACAAACATAACTCCCAGGAGGGTGGCAGGGGAAGGCGGAATAACAGTCCTCGTCACTCTCAGAGTCCGACCGGCAAAGACGAAGGATTGACCCTCAAGCCCTGGAGATCGTGTGAAAGAGCAAGATGAATTGATAAGAAGAAATGGCGGCGGACATGGAGGCCTTGAAACGCCAGATGAAAGAAAAAGAAGTGGCGACAGGAGAGGGGCGCAAAAACAAGACGCCCCTCGCCACTATCAGAAAATCGTAGTAGGAATATCCAACCCTCGCAAGGAGAGAGCAGAAGCCTCAGGACAGGCGACACTCATCCTGGTCTTCCAAAACTCGTCACTCCAGGTCTGAGGGACGAGATCTGAGAGATAATACACTGAAGGAAGCACATATTTGCCCTCGCACTCACACCAAACCAGATCTAGACAGACAGAGCTGCCCAGGTCATCCCGACTTACGAACCATGCTCGAAGAAAAAATATAGGCAATCCCGGGTTTACCCTTGTTGTACAGTGATCCGGACATGTGTCCGGGGGATGTTTGGTTTGTTGTTTATTATCGTGTTTGCATCCTTTGTACTTTGTATATTGAGTTATGGGATGTGTTGGGCAGGTTTGTTACAGGTTGGTTTATGTTTGGGAGCCTAGTGTTGCTGCCCAGATTTTTGGGTCCTTCGGCTCGACGAGGAGTTTGTCGCTCAAGCTGAGAGTGGGTTTTGGTCGGTTCTGGACCTGAGAGCTGTCTTTCTTGGCTCGAGCGAGCTTCCTCGCTCGAGGGTCTGGGTTTTCTTCGCTCGATCGAGAACTTCTTGGCTCGAGCGAGAGATTCTGTGTCTGGTCGCTCGAGCGACCAATCCTTCGCTCGAGCGAGCGTGTTTTATATCAGCGGACAGCAGCGTCTAAACATCACTTTTTCAGTCCCTTTCTTTGGTTACAACCCTAAATCCGACACCTCTCTCTCTAAACTTGCACTCTCTCTAAGGTTTGATCTCCCTAGGGTGTTAATCTAGCCCCTAGGGCCTTTGTTAAAAAGATAGAGGGCGTTGAAGAGCTTCGATTTAATCGAAAAAAGTTTGGATTTGGAGCAAGTTGATCTTGGAGTCTTCATCTCCTTTTTGGCTTAAACTTCAAGGTAGGGATATATCCTACTCCTCTCTATATGGGTTTTGTCTTTAAATTTTGGTATTTTTGAGATGTTGGGCTTGTTTTGGTAATTTTGTGAAAGTTTGGGGCTTTTGTGCAATGTATATAACAAAAAGTTGGAGGTTTGATTCATAATAAACTAGATGCATGTTAGGCATGAAAAAAAATAGAATGATTGTGTTGAATTCATGATGAAAATGGGACTAAGGGTTAAAATAGGTAATTATGGAAAATGGCCTAAATTACATTGTTTTAATTAATTGGGATAATTAATTGGTGAGAAATGAGGAAATGAAATGTTGATTGAACATCCATTTGTGCAATTTATTTTCTGTTTTAGAAATAACTGCTTTGGCTATCGTGGAGGAATAGTCGTGATGTTTGTAGACAAAATGCATGATGATTAAGTAAACGGAAACTAATCAAATGGAATGTGTCATGGAACTTGACAAGTTGATAGAATACATTATTGATGTATTGTGTGATTGTATATAGAACAATGTGTTTTATATACGTTATGTGTAGAGGAGGAGATAGGGGAATTACTGCCGCGGTTTAGGGGAAGATAGGGGATGTACCTCTAAACCGAATAGGTATTGGAGGAGATAGGGGATGAACTCCGAAGACAGAGCTCATAATGCTTGTCTAGAGAAATGAAGATAGAGCTCATATGCTTAATCTTTGTGAAGTGTGGATACAGCTTGTAATGCTTATTTGTGGATATTGTTTGATATACATATCTGTTGTAGAATGTGGATACAGCTAGTATGTATTCTGTGATATTGTTGATATAACCATATCTGTTGAGAATGTGAGATATAGTTTTTTATACATATCTGTGGAAATGATAATAGAGCTAGCATGCTTATCTATTGAAAAGGGAAAATGAAAAGTAATTGGGACTTGTTAAGTCGTTGACATAAATATGTAATTTATGTGATTGTATCAGTGTTGACAACTATTCAATTGCTAATGTTTTAGCCCATTGTCCATGGTTTGGTTTTAGTGTATTTCTACTGGGCCTGTGGCTCACCCTATATGGGAATATCATTTTCAGGTACAGGAAAGCATGCCACTCCAAGGACATAGCTGGAGGCTAGTGGCGGGCATAGTTTTGTCGTTTTACTTTTGGATGTATTACATGTATTTCAGGCCAAGGGCTAATGGTGTAAACGAGTTAGAAACTCTTTGTTTAACCAAGTGTTAAACTTGGAAAGCTGTAAGCCCGTAGGGCATTTTGTTATGAGGTTAACAGTAATACTTATGTAATGGAACTCTAATGAATGAAGAATGTGGTTAGTTTTATTATGTAAATGCATGTCTTATCTGATGGGTTTATTGTTATTATTTTGAGGGCGTTGACAACTTGGTATCAAGCGTACCGGGTTTCGAATACTTTGGGTACGTGGGAAGTGATTAGGATCACAATGGGTTTGTCTCGCTTGATAGAGACTTAGATGTAGTATCATATGCTATGTGCTTAAATGCTAACATGCTTATGTGACTATGTGGGTATGGGATTTAATTTCTAGATGTTGATTGGATCCTTGAGTTTCTGGAGTCTTGTTGGAGAAAGCACTTGATCAATGCTATTTCTAACCGGGAACTCTAGTAACGTCTGCGGACTATTATTATCGGAAATGAAATTCGTAAGTGCTTAATGTGTTTGATGTGTAAATGTGGAGTGAATTACAGTTGCCATGGCATTAGGAACGTGAAGTGTCATTCTGTTCGGCAACACTTATGATGTGCTAATGTCCTGGTGCCTTTAATTAGGTAGCCAGGACGAGAAGAGGAGCTAGCGGGTAGAACTGCAAGGCAGGATAGTACCAGTTACCGGGTGAGATTCCCGCAGTAACAGGAGGGAGTTGGCAGGCCAATGTGCGAGCCAGTGGTGTCACGCTATGGGTGCTTGGCAAGAGAGAAAGCGGGCTATGGGTATTCTCTAGACGTGGGATGCAGGCAAGCCTGAGACAGGCCCTTCTCTCTTGAAAAGGAGTTTTTTCGGTGTAATCGGACGAGTTTACTCCGGGATCCAAAGAGCCGCTTAAAGGCAGAGTAATGGCTCGAACAGACAACGAAGACGTTTGAGATGCTTTGGCAAAGAGACGGTGCACACTGAAAGGACCTTGGGCATCCCTTACCAAACTAGAAAGGGAGAATGCGGGTACAATGGGTGGAAGATACGAAAAGCTCGGATTTGTGTACTTGGGAGGCGTTGTGAACTGTTTTCAGTAGAGGTTTTTCAGCAGCAGCTAGGGAGAAAGCCTGAAGAGGATCAGTTTAGCCGGACTTATATCAGCAGGGCTTGTTCACAGTGGCCGAAGTTTCGAGGCTACCATTTTACCACGCTGTTAGAGTTTGCACCTGACTGGTGGCGTCTGGGAACGACCGTTGCATGAGTTTGAGCGAGTTTAGGCGGGGCCTCAGTTGAGAATGGAGGTCTATATATCCAAGAAGTATGAGGACACCTAGATCGGTGAGCCTGCAAGCTCATATGGAGCTTAATACAGGAGATGGATGAGGTCAGTAGACTCCACAGAGGAAGCCAGGATAGCCGTATGGCAGGAGACAGAAGGGTTATAACCCTCTCAGTCCAGGGTGCACGTCTCTATGATCAAACTCTTTCCCAAGTGCCGAAAGTGGAAGGCTCGGGGAGAAAGGCAAGTCAGGGGGAATCATACTATTTACATAGATGTGGCCAGCCTGGGTCACAAAGGTTTCTGTTTGCCCCACGCAGAAGGGTGGGGGTCAGAAAGCTGTTTCTTCT
>NW_021025113.1:815816-847647 GCF_004153795.1 Camellia sinensis | reverse complement strand
CGTTTTGGATGGACTAAAGAAAAGGCTAGAGAAAGCAAAAGGCAAGTGGGCAGATGAACTTCCTCACGTCTTATGGGCTTACCGCACCACACCTCGGTGATCAACTGGAGAAACACCATTTTCCTTAGCCTATGGCATGGAAGCAGTGATCCCACTAGAAGTTGGCCTCCCCACAATTCGAAGCGAAAATTTTGATCCAGACTTAAATGGAGAATCCATAACACTGGAACTCGACCTCGCAGAAGAAGGAAGAGAAAGAGCACTGGTTCACATTGCTTCTCCAGTACCTGGTGAAGAACTCTTTTTGTACCTGGCAGTCTCTCAGCACGCAGTTAGCGCAGTGTTGGTTCGTGCAGAAGGAATACAACACTTGCCCATCTTTTATGTCAGCAAGACATTGTTGGGAGCCGAAACAAGGTACTTGCCCTTAGAGAAACTAGCGTTAGCATTAATGATGGCATCTAGAAAATTGGCACACTACTTTCATGCCCACACCATAGTCGTCCTCATAGCTTTTCCACTAAAAGCTTTGTTTGAGAGGGCGAACTTTTCTGGGCGAATCTTAAAATGGGCAGTAGAGTTGGGACAATTCGACATCAAGTTCCAACCCAGAACCGCAGTAAAGGCCCAGTCTTTGGCAGACTTCGTCGCAGAATTCACTCCTGGTAGTCATCATATCTGCCCAGTCTACCTAACTGACACGACCGAACTAGGGAAGGAAGTTGACGCCGGAATAGCGCAACCCCTAGCAGTTAGCACTCAGTTAGACTCCAAGGCAGACCAGACTAAAGACAGCAAGGAAGAAGCAGACCAAGACTCACCAACAACCCAACTAGATGGCGAGGAACAGACAACAGGCATGGACCTTGAAGAAAACACCATTCTTGACCCCACGACATCATCTGACCCCTCCACTTGCTGGAAGTTATTCGTTGGAGAGATGTGGAAACTCTTTGTGGATGGAGCATCCAACCGGCATGGTGCAGGACTTGGCATAGTCCTCATCTCTCCAGACGGCCTGGTTGTAGAGCAAGCAATCAACCTTGGCTTCCCAGCATCCAACAATGAAGCGGAGTATGAGGCGCTTCTAGCAGGGCTCAAGTCAGCTTACTACATGAAGGCCACCGAACTAATGGTGTACAGTGACTCTCTACTGGTAGTAAACCAAATTGCTGGCGAATACGAAGCAAAGGATGACAGAATGGCCAAGTACCAAGAGCTGGTCAGAACAGAGATCAAGAAGTTTGATGTAGTAAGAATAGAACAAATTGGCAGGGAGGAAAATAGTCGAGCGGACGAACTAGCAGGCCTTGCCTCAATGGCAGATACATCTATCCCACATCCATTACTCATCGACTTCTTACCAAGACCAAGCACAGAAGACCCCGAAGCAGAAGAGGTATGTTGTGCAGAATTAGGCCCCTCTTGGATGGATCCCATCATCCTGTTCCTAAAAAACGGCATCCTACCAGAAGAGAAAAAAGAAGCCAACAGAATAAGAGCGAAGTCGCAGCGATTTTGGCTATCTCCATCTTTGGCATTATACAAGAAGTCATTCTCAGGGCCTTACCTAAAATGCGTTCATCCCAGCAAAGTGGAAGCATTCTTGTTCGAAATACACGAAGGAGTGTGCGGAAGCCATGAAGGGGGAAGATCTCTAGCTTACAGGGCAATTTCACAAGGATATTGGTGGCCATATATGCAGGCAGACTCGGAGAAATATGTGAAGAAGTGTGAGAAATGCCAAAAATTCGCACACCAAATACATCAACCAGCAAGAGAACTCCTACCATTAACTAGCCCATGGCCTTTCGCAATGTGGGGCTTGGACATAGTAGGACCACTTCTAACAGCACCCGGCAACAGGAAATTCTTTCTCGCACCAACAGACTACTTCACAAAGTGGGTGGAAGCAGAAGCATTGGCATCAATCAAAGAAAAAGATGTGAAGAAGTTCGTTTGGCAGAATATCATCACTCGGTTTGGCATACCAAAAGCACTGATCTCAGACAATGGTACTCAGTTCGACGGCATAATCTTCAGAAGCTTTTGTGAAGAATACAAGATAGAATTCTACAATTCTACACCGGCATATCCTCAAGCAAATGGGCAAGCAGAAGCATCAAATAAAGTCGTCCTGGATGGACTAAAGAAAAGGCTAGAAAAGGCAAAAGGCAAGTGGGCGGATGAACTTCCTCATGTTTTATGGGCTTACTGCACCACACCTCGGCGATCAACAGGAGAAACACCATTTTCCTTAGCCTACGGAATGGAAGTAGTAATCCCACTGGAAGTTGGCCTCCCCATAATTCGAAGCGAAAATTTTGATCCAGACTTGAATGGAGAATCCATAACATTAGAACTCGACCTTGCAGAAGAAAGAAGAGAAAGAGCACTGGTTCACATCGCCTCATACCAACGAGAGTTAATCAGAAAATACAACAAAAAGGTGCATCCAAGACAATTCAAGATTGGGGATTGGGTACTACGCAAAGTAATGGGAAACACCTTGATCCCAGGAGACGGCAAGTTAGGCCCAAATTGGGAAGGTCCTTATAAGGTGGTTGGGTTACCAGGCAAAGGGGCATACCACCTAGAAGACAAGGATGACAAAGCAATTCCTAGGCCATGGAACACGGCCAATCTCAAGTTATTTTATTTTTAGCTTTTCTTTTTCAAACATGTAATTTTTTCTTTCTTCAATAAAACAAGCAATTCTTTTTCAGCACAAGTTGTTCTTTGTCAAAATTAGCTTTAGTAAAGGTTAGGTACGTTGCGAGCATTTTATTCTAAGTTAGCTGGAAAAACTGACTTAGAGGTCGGCTGGAATAAACCAACACCCTTCCTATGCCCAGGATAAGGATCCAGGCTGCAGGACATTTGGTCGGAATAACCAAATATTATTCTAAGTTAGCTGGAAAAACTGACTTAGAGGTTGGCTGGAATAAACCAACTCTTGTAACTCTTCAGGCCGAATATAAGGTCGGCTGAAGAGTGGTTGGCTGGAATAAACCACTTGTTACTCTTCATCCGAAGTGAAGGGTTAGGCTGAGAAAGTGGTTGGTGGAATAAAACCACACTTCTTATTACTTTCAGCGAGAAGTAAGGGTATGGCTGAAGAAGTGGTTGCTGGATAAACAACCTTGTTACTTCTTCAGCCGAAGTAAAGGGTAACGGTGAAGAATGGTTGGCTGGAATAAACCAACTTTTGTTACTCTTCAGCCGAAGTAAGGGTATGGCTGAAGAAGTGGTTGGCTGGATTAACCAAACTCTGTGTACTCCTCAGCCGCAGTAATTATGTCGGCTAAGGAGTGGTTGGCTGGTAAGCATAGTTTAACAAGTAAAAACCGAAATAGAAGTTGGAGTATTAGAAGGCATTACGAAGTACAGGCATACATATCAGAACTGGAATAAGAGCCCAAGAAAATTTTCATTCATTGAAAAGCAAGTACAAGAGGGACATAGCCCGGTTACAAAGAAAAGGTAACAAAAAAGGAGAAAAAATCAGGAAAAAAGATTTTCAATTTCGGCGTTAAAGGCAGCATCTGCGTCAACAGGAAGACCGGTTTCAGGCGGAAGGACGTTTTCAGTCGCAAGAATGGTTTCAGCCGGAACCACAGTTTCACTCGGTTGTTCAATAGTTAGATCTTCCACTATCGGCTCCGGACGAACCGCCTGATCCACGCTGACAACCGGAGTATCCTCGGAGGCAGAATCTTCATCAGAATCTGAGCCTTCAAGAAACTCCTGTTGCATAGCATTTGCATAATCCAAGAGGGAGTTCGGTATGAAGTAGGCTGGAGGGTTGAAAACCTCGGTCTGTGGATCATGACCGAGCTTCTCAACGGCTCCCCTCCAGCCGCACTTAAAAAACAGCTCCATGGCAGCCTCACATTGCTTGACGTATACATCCTCTGCCTTCTTGAAACCCTTCTTCTGGGCCTCCTTGGCGTCCTCCTTCGCCTGGGTTATTTCGGCGTCTTTCTTCTTTTCAAGTTTTACCAGCTCACGCAGGTACTTGTCCTTCAGAGCAATGGCAGTGTTTTGCTTTTCGGCTTCGGCCGAACTAACTAGTCCGGTCAGTCTGCCGACCTCCCCGCGTAGCTCGGCCATTTCCTTTCTGGCATCCTCCAGCTCGGCCGTTTTTGCCTCAGCTTCCGCCATTGCTTGCCTTGTGGTTTTTCTAAGCTCTTGGACTTTCTTGTAAGTTATGTTGTTTTTCTGTAAGGCCTGGCAAAACGAAGATTTCCCTTAAGCCGAAGTAAATGTTGGAAAAATTAGCCAGAAAAAACGGACAGAACTACTTACCAAAATCATGGACTTCAATGAAGACCGGATGGACTTCAATTCGGTGTTTAGTTGCTTTAGGTGGTGCTCCATGTCTTTGGGGAGGCACACACTCTTGGCCAGGTTGAAGGCCAATTGATGATCTTTTTCAGCAACAACCGAATCAGAGTCTTTGATATCTCGGTCGTTGAAGGTTAGTTGCGGAGCCCATTTGGAAGATTCCACTCGGTCAGTTTGCTCCGGTTGAAGGGTAGGTTGAGGACTTTGGGGGATGGATTCAACCTCGTCAACAAGTTGTTGTTCGGTCGATGTAGATCGGGCGCGTTTTGAAGGGCGAGATGAAGAAGGCTGTTGAGAAGAGAGGGCCACAACGGCAGGCTGCGTTTGGATTGTTGGTGGTACTTCAGCCCTGGTTGTTGCGGTCAGAAGGGCCCTAACTCTGCTTTTCTTTGCCATCTCTTCTTCAGCAGTTAGTGGGACAAGTCGTATTTTGGGCAAAGTTGGGTCCGGTTCAGGTGCGTCTTCGAGAAGGAAATCGGTCACTCTGGCTTTTCGACGACCGCTATATCTGTAGGTCGGCTCAAAGTTTAGGAGCTTTGTCCAACTCCTTTCTTTAAACCGTAGTGCGGCCTGGAGTGTGTTCAGATTTGGGTAACTGTAATGGGAAGCAAGATGAGCTGAATCTGCAAAAAGGATAACTGTTAGATCGGTAATAACATCCGAAACCGAAGTAAAAGAAAAGCATGTATAAAACCGAAGTAACTATACCAGGTTCTCCTTTCTTCCAATTTATACTTCGGCCTGGGATTGGGGCTTGCTGATCTTCAAAATTGCCCGATACCCAGAAGAAGTCATCATCATTTACGTCCTTATCCGGCGTATCTTTTATTATCTTTTCTCTACGACGACGTATCCTAAGGTAATAAACCCAGCCATCATCTTTGGAACCTATGGAGTACTGGTGGAATATTTTGGCCAGGCCAAGATTTAGTCCGGCTTGGCGCTTTAGTTCGGCTATTCCCATGATGATGCGATACGTATTGGTGGACAGTTGGGTAGGGCATAATCTGGTCTGCCTAAGAAATTCACAGATCAACGGTTGAACCGGAAACCATAGCCCGGTTTCTATAATGGATAAAAGGGTGAAGGGGACGAAGCCTTCGTTGTCCCAGGGAATGACGTCTTTTTCGGCCAGAATCAGCTGGACGTCGTCAGGTATTTGGTAGTCTTTCCTGAATTCGGCTAGGCCACCCGGAGTATTTACTAGGAGTGCCTGGGCAACCTAAGTCTGCAAAGTAGAAAACACGGGTTAAGCACAGACCATTGGACCGTGCTACAAATTAAAAGCAAGGTATAAGAGCCCTACTTCGGCCTTGTGGACTGGTTCTACCTTGGTTCATCAAAAGGTTTGGTAGCTCGGTTTGAGCGGGTTGCGTATTAGACCGGTTCATCGTCTGGGGACAGCTTTCTTAGTTCGGTCTAAAAACTAAAAAAGTTGGCATAGCCCCAAGGCCTAAATCGGTTAAGCTATGTGTTTTGTTACTTCGGTTGAGCCTCTAGGGGCAGCTTTCGGAGTTTGATATAGAAACTGAGAAAGCTGGCTTAGCCCCAAAGGCTTAGCTCGGTTAAAGACTGAGGTTCCTAGTTTATTGCATTCAAGCTTTGTTCGGTGATCTTATTTCGGCTAAGTTGAATCAGAAGTTTATTTTTCGAAGCTGCTGTCATGTCTACAAGTTTTAGTTCGGTTAATTGTCTAAGGTGATCTACCGATATAGCACAAAAACAGTATCCTAGTTCGGTTAGGACAAGATTTTGGATCAGAGACTAATTTTCTACAACACAGTTCATACACGTATAAGTTCTATTGTTTTTTCATGAAAGTACAAAAGCAAAGCAACAATGGAAGAAAATGTTTTGCAAAAATACGGTAAACAAAATACATAGAACAGATACGACAGCAAAACAGAGCAATAAGGATGGGCATGCTTACCAGATTGAAGAAGATCTAAATGGAAGCGGCAACAGTGAAGGAGGCACACACGAAGTATACTTCACAATTGCAAGAAAAATGAAGAACACGAGCTTGATAATGGAAGAAACAAAGGCACAGAGAGAGAAGACGAAAGAAGAGTGGAGAAAGTGATTCAAAAAATAAAAGGGTTGTTTTGGTTAATGGACGAAAGGGCGGGACTGTTCAAATTTTTTCGTACTACGAGGGCGGCGTGACAGCTGCTCCCAGCCTATCAGAACATGCCACGTGTCATTGGAAAGGGAAGCGTTACAGTCATGATTGAAGAGACGTTTTGACCGGACAAAATGGAGCCCGGAGTAAAAATTAGCTCGGCTTAAAAGTCTTAAGAGTTTTTAGCTCGGTCGGAGAGGTTAAAGGGTTTTTAGCTCGGCTGGAAAAGCTTAAAAACTCCCGCTCGGCTGGTATACTGGTAATCCCAATCATGCTCTGCAGATGGAATTAAGGGGCAATTGAGAGGGTAATTTTTGGGAAAAATTGGGCCGAGTTGTGAGATGGACTTTATGGCCCAAAGTACGAAGGACAGGATAGAAAGGCCTAATAGAAATGTAAAAGTTACTCCGGCCCAGGTGAGGTAAAATTACTTCGGTGCAATAAGATGTAAAGCTACTCCGGTCCGGGCAACTTGGAGTTAGGTCGGTCCCAGTAATAGTCCGGTTGAGACGTATTGAGGTTAGAACGGCCAAAACACTGCTACTCGGTAGCTCGGTCTTGGAGTTGTGCCAGTCGCAATTTGTTAGTTCGGTCCAGTCGTGTTATGGGTTGAGCAGAGAACCGAGATGAGGAGTAAAAACAGAACCGAACTAAGAGTCGTTCGGCCTACTCAGCGACTCAACATGACTAGGCTTATCTCGGTCAAATGACAGTTCGGCCGTGATGAAAACCATCCCACTTGGTTTAAGCAGTGGGGGGGGTGTAAAAGGATAAGCATTATCCTTAGGAGTATGAATCCTAGGAGGACTCTGCATGGAGGAATAAAAGTCCTACTAGGATTGTGCCACAGGAAACTTATAAAAAGCTCACAAACATCACCTTGGAGGAGGTAACAGAACACAACACAATTTTGCTTTCTGAGAACATAGAGCTTTGTCTATTTGTCAAGCCTACTGACTTAGGCATCGGAGAGGTTTCCGGCACACACCCGCCGGCTAGCTCACGTTTGTGTTTTCAGGTGATAAAGCGACGTCGTACGGAGGAACGTGGACTTGGTCAACAGGATTATACGAGAAGGCGTATTTCTTTCCCGTACAGTTACCAAATACTCATCCAAATTTCGTGTTACGGAACGAAACCTTTGGTTGTGTAGCACTTCCTTGTAGTGTGAGACTATAAATTCAAATTTTATGGAGAAGAGTTTACTCTTTATTTTTCTTTCATTATGAGAATTATATTATGTGATTTTTGGGTTCGGCCTTTCTTTATGGTGATTGCTTTTTTGTGTTGATTGTTGGACTTGAAGATATATAATTGTCCAACTTGATATGATCATTCTCATATTAGTAATGAATCTCCTATTGATTCGTTAAAACAAAAAAAAAATAAATAAATCAATCAATGTTAATGTTTTGTATCATCACCTTTTTTTTTTTAAATGAGTGATTGTATTTATATTTAAAATAAAATAGTAAGAAAATAATTTATTGTTGTTAATAAAACGGTCATAGAAATGTACTTTATTTTCTATTTTAATTTAGAGTAATTCCTACTTTTAAGTTTGTTGACATCACATTACAAGAAAAAACACTTTTGGCGACCAAATATTTTGAGTTGGTCGCAAGTAGTCTACTTTCTGCGACTAAAATTTTTTTGGTCGCCAATGGATATGTTTTCGCGACCCACAATTTTTTGGTGGCTAATAGTTAATTTTTTGTGACCAAATACAAATTTGATCGCAAAAGATCATCTTTTGACGACCAAAAATAAGTTAGTCACGAGTGACTTAACTATTGGCGACCAAGTATTGTGTTGGGTATACCTCCTTATTGGAGTGTGGGACCCAATTGGTTTATTAAAAGAGTTTTAATTTGGTTTGGTTTAGGTATAATATATTTTTATATAATATATTTAATTTGTGGAGACCCAATCTAATTTGGAAACAACTAAGGTTTTGAGAAGAAAACCCTAGATTCAAAATATGGTGTGTATTGTTTTTCCCAAAGCAAAGTGGCAGCCGTTTTCTTGGTGAGATAATGCTTCGGAAAAATCAGAGTGAGCGGTAGCAGCATCTTGGTGATCAAATTTCGGTGAGAGTGCTTTGTATACCACTAAATTTTGTGAGTTTCAATTGGGGTTGTTTGTTGCTCTAGATTTGACTTGGTCAAATAAGCTTTGGTGTTTTTTGGTTTGGAGCGGCAGTGTATTGCTTGAGCTCCTTGTTCGTCTAGTTCAAATTCTGGTTCTGATTTGGTTCGTTGTTTTGGGTCTTGTAAAACTCTGGTTTTGAAGATTTTGGTTCATCTATTTGGTGAGGTCTTTCCTCTTGTTTATTTGTGATTATTTAGAATTCACCTAAGGGTGGTTTTGTGAGACCATTAGTGTCTCGTTTGTAATCGTTTGGAACTTATTTGGTTGACAATGGAATTGGATTTCGATCCCGTGGATGTACCTCACATTGAGGGAACCACGTAAAAATTCTTATGTTGCCTTTGATTTAATTTTTTCGCATTAATTTTTATTCTCATTAATTAATTTACTTGTGAGAAATTACATATTTTCTCTAACATATTGATCAGTTGACCCATCCATTTCAACACCTTCATTTAACCAAATTTGCAAGACAAAGGGGTAGTATAAGCGGTAAGACCCTCTTTAGCAGACTTAAAAGTCTGACTTTCGAGTATCGTTCACCTTTCCTCCCTTAGATTAGAACCAGAGTATGTTTGTGTCTGAAGGCACGATATAAATAATATTAGGATTAGAATATAATTTTAATTTTAATGTTATTTAAATTTATTTTTTAATTTGATAAAATCACAAATTTATTATAAAATTTTGGAGTTCTTACAAAATTTCTCACGAAAACTCACTTTTGCTTATATAATAAATAACTAGATAGATAGATGTGCGTAGCATACATACAATTTCCATGGGCATACATACAATACTGCTTTTGCTTATATAATTATATGAAAATTGTATGTATGCTCGTAATGTCCTAGTGTATTACGGGCATACATACATTGTATGGAAATATGTGTAAAATATATTGAACGAAAAGGAGAAAATAAAAAAAATAAACAAATAGAGAGAAAAATAAAAATAGGAGAAAATAAAAAAAAAATAAAAAGAAAAGAGAAAGGAAGGCGAGATCATGGGATCATGGAATAAGGGGTGTGAGAAAAGAAAAAAGTAAGAGAGAGATAGACAAGCAGAAAAGTAGAAAATGTATATGTACAACATTTTTTGAAAAATATATCTTAGCCATTGTTTTATAATTTGAACAGATCTGAGTTATCCAAATATCCTAATAGGATAAAAATATGTTGAAGATTCAAAAACCGTCATGCTTCATTACATAGATGTTGAAAATTCATACGATGACTAAATTTACGAAGTCTATATTTACGTGTAGGACTATAAAATTGTTCAAATTCAATATATTTAAAAATAATTATTAATTGTTCAAATTCATTTAATTTGTGGACTATAAAATTCATATATTTAATCTTCACTACACACAGTAAAATCTGACTCTTAATTATGGGGTCGCAACTTTTCCATATAATATGAATAAAAATAAGTGAACAAAAAGGAGAAAATAAAAAATTAAATAAAGTAGAGAGAAAAATAAAAATGGAAGAAAATAAAAAAAAATAAAAAAAATAGAGGAAGGTGAGATCATGGGATTATAGAAGGATGAGTGAGAAAAGGAAAATATAAGAGAGAGAAGCGAGAAAATAGAAAATGTACATGTATGATATTTTTTGAAAAATATATCTCAGCCATTGTTTTATAATTTGAATATATCTGAACCGTCCAAATGTCCTAGTAGGACAAATGTGTGTAGGACAAATTCAAAAACCATCCTGTTTTATTATATAGATGTTAAAGATTTATAAGAGATCTAAATTTACGAAGTCTATATTTATATGTAGGACTATAAAATTGTTCAAATTCAATATACTTAAAAATAATAATTAATTGTTCAAATTCATTTAATTTGTGGACTATGAAATTCATTAATTTATTCTCCACTACACACAGTAAAATCTGACTCCTAATTATGGGGTCGCAGACTTTTCCATATAAAACGAATAAAAATAAGTGAACAAAAAGGAGAAAATAAAAAAATAGAGAGAAAAATAAAAATGGGAGAAAATAAAAAAATTTAAAAAAAGAAAAATAAAAAAGAAAAGAATGTGGGATCATGGGATCATAAAAGGATGTGTGAGAAAATGAAAAAGTAAGAGAGAGAAGCGGGAATATAAAAAATGTGCATGTAAGATATTTTTTAAAAAATATATTTCAGCCGTTGTTTTATAATTTGAATAGATTTGAGCCATCCAAATGTCCTAGTAGGATAAATACGTGTAGGACAAATTCAAAAATCATGTTTTATTATATAGACTAGTGTGTGTCCGTACCTGAAGACATGGTATAAATAATGTTATGATTAGAATATAATTGTAATCCCAATAGTATTTAAATTTATTTTTTAATTTGATAAATTCACAAATTTATTATAAAATTTTGGAGTTTTCATAAAACTCCTCACGAAAACTCTATTTTGCTTATACAATATATAGCTAGATAGATAGATGTACCTAACATACATACAATTTTCACGGGTATACATATAATAATGCTTTTGCTTAAAATTTTGTTGAAAATTTGACAAAAAAATATCACATTAATTGCCACATAATATAAAAATTATAGTATTAAGATTTGGTTTTATAGTAGAGGTGTGAGTTATATATAATAAAATATTTTTATATCCCGTGACTATTAATGGTCATTTTTAATCTAATTTTATCATTTTTTTTATCATATATAATAAAATTATTATCATTTTTTTAATCTAATTTTAACCATAAGTGAACTTTCAGGAAAATGGTCGGATAGAAAGGCAACAAACTTTAAAGGCCAAAGTGGCCGAACATAAAAGTAAAATCTCATTGAAAGACTTTTTTTTAAAAAAAATATTTATTATTTTATATTAAATTTTTTATAAACAAAAAAAAAAATCATTTTCTGTTCAACAAAATTACTACCCTAATGCCTAATTGCTAACCTAAACAAGATGAACATTTTTGTGTTAAATTTGCCAATATATGTATATATATTTTTTCCAACTTGACTCGTTCTACAAGCTTTTTTTCTTTTGAATTACGTTATGGTGATTCTGTTTAAATATTATATTTGTATACCGTCTTATATGATTTGTATATCACATATCATTTAATAGATTTCACAAAATATTAATATTCGATAATGTCTTTTAATATTATGTAAGGTGTCATATTACATAAAATAAAAAGGGCAAATTACATATACACCCCTTCAGGTTTGGTTAAATTACAGATACCCCCCTGAGGTTTCAGAAATTACATCCCGCCCCCTGAGGTTTGTATTTTCATAACAATTTACCCCCTGAGGTTTATATTTCATAACAAATTACCCCCTAATTTCTTATGCAAATATAGCATTCAGGGGGGAATTCGTAATTTCTCAAACCTCAGGGGGGTATCTGTAATTTTGTCAAACCTGGAGGGGTGTATATGTAATTTGCCCAAATAAAAAATGTATTCATCACAATATTAATTCTCTAATTTTTTTAATCAATTTTTGTCTTAAACTTTCATTGTGGTGAGCTGTAGTGAACACGAAGAGTGAAACAATAATTAATTAAAAAATAATATAAGAGTCTAACTTTTAAAATTAATTTTTTATGCCAATGACAGTGAACAATAATTAATTGAGAAATATAGAAGTTCAATTCACTTTATATGCCAACTATGTATACACAAGATAATTAGTTAATAGTTAATGGTTACAGAATAAATAAGAGAAATTTAATTTTAATATTTTAACAACACGTCATATTATTAATAATTATATATATATAAACAATAATAATAAAATATAAAAAAAAATTGGGGCCTTTATGTGAAGTGGTGGGGCCTAAAGCAACCGTTTGGTTCGCCATATGGCTGAGCCAAGCAATTGTCCAATTTAAAAGTTTTTAATATGAATACTATATAAAAAAGTGGATACAGTCCCAGGTTTGACGGGTGTGTTTGTTTGGACGGATTGGATAAGGGGGGATTATAATTCATCGGACTATTAGTTTTGGGAGACATTGTCTTGGGACTATTTGGTTGGATTGGATTTGTATCCTATGTTTGTTTAGTCATGAGATTAGATGTCTGAATTGGACTATTTTTAATAAATCCAATGTTTGGTTAGACGGACTGGATAAAGATAAATGTTCAAAAGACTATTTTACTCTTATAATCTATATTAAACTTTAGTTAGGTTAGGGACTTAAAATAAATTATTAAATTTTTTATTAAACTTTTCGCATAAATGTAAGACTTACACATATATAATTTGTGTAAATCTCACATTCATATAAAAAATTTAATAATTTATTTAAAATCTATTGCATTTTTCAAATTTAAAAGTAGTAATGATAAAGATTCAACATTTATCAATTATATTATATTTTATTAATATAGGTGTCGTTTGGGAAGTGAGTTGGCTTTTTGACTTTTTTTTGACTATTTTAGCTTGGGCTAAAAAGTTCGGTTTGGAAAAGACTTTTTGGCTTTTTGACTTTTTTAGCTTTTTTTTGTGAAAGAATAGTATAATGATTATGGGTTGGATGTGATGTTTTGTTTTTTGTGGCTAAAATAACCTATTTTATTTTTTGTGGCTAAAATAGCCAAAAAAGTCCCAAATAGCTCTTCCCAAACGGAGCCTATAGTATTCTTAATTTATATTTAATGACAGTGAAAAAGAGATGGAATAAAGAAGAAATAGAGAGAGGCGTGTCAGTCAACTCCTTCATATATAGGGGTGTTTTGAAAAGTTGATAAAAAGTTAATTTTTTAATTTTTTTTAATTTATTTGGTCTTTTTGTTAGTAAGTTATATTAAAGGTAATGTGACTTAAAATGAGTAAAAAGTTGAAAGTTGACTTTTTACTAGTTTCTCAAAAGACTCCATGGTGTATTATATGTTATTGGGAGTGGATTGATGGTGAGAAATTAATACTCTCATGTATTTTTCTACATTTATACTTATAATGATATGATATGAGAGTTGAGCACACTACTATTAAGTGTGTAATAAATGAAAAGTTGACACATATTCTACCACATTATTAGGGATAAAATATGAATACTTTTTGAGGACTTCAAACATTTTGCTTTTAAAGCATCCTTGAAATGGAAACTATTCACCTTATTTGGTTCAAATTTTTTGAATTTAATTTTTTAGAAATTTAATTTTTTATTTTTCATATATATATATATATATATACATATATATACATATATATATATATTTTGTTTTTAGAATTTTTTTTTAATATTTGAAACAATTTTTACGTTTTAGATATATTTAACTTAGATGTACTTAAAAAATAAAATATTTTTTAAAAATCAACAAATACACAAGAATACAAAAATGTAGTGACTTTTCATTATTTTTGAGCAAATTACATATATCTCTCTCGAGGTTTAGCTAAATTACAGATACCCCTGAGGTTTCAGAAATTACATCCCGCCCCCTGAGGTTTGTATTTTCATAACAATTTGTCCCCTGAGGTTTATATTTCATAACAAATTACCCCATAATTTCTTATGTAAATATAACATTCAGGGGGGAATTTGTAATTTCTCAAACCTCAGGGGAGTATTTGTAATTTAGCCAAACCTCGAGGGGTATATATAATTTGCTCCTTTTTTTTGTTGGTATTTACTGAATTGGTTTTTAAAAAATTCACAAATATTATATTTTTTAATTACATTTATATTAGATATATCTAAAAATGAAAAAATAAAAATCTGAAAATAGTTTGAAAATTCACAAAAAATACAAAAGCAAAAAAAATCAAATTTTCAAAAATTAAAACCAAACTGAGTGATTATTAAATTGAATTAATATAGAAGCTTTGTTATTCTCTCACCAATCATTTTAAAATGCCCATGAGGTGAGTTTGCTTCGGTCCATGTTAGAGCATCCATATTTGTCACTTTAAATTTTTAAGTTAATTTAATTCAAAATTCATTTTTTCTATTTTAATTAGTCATCTTTTTAGTATTCATTGCGTCAGAGACTCTATTTTAACTCAATCTTATTAAAATATTAATTTCTTCTTGTATTTGTTATTCTTTTATTATTATTATTAAATTGATTAGGTGTCACCAAAACAATTCTTAAAAAATGCAAAAAAAAAAAAAAAAAAAGCCTTTCACCGGTCGACCGGTTAGGTGCTACAGGCACTAATGGGACATCCGAGTGGACGATTGGCTTAAAGATTTTGGCCCAAATTTGCTCCAAAAAATATAATAAAAAATAATGTAACTAATGAACAGTGTCTTTTTATTTTTGTTGAGGTACTGTAGCAAATTTAATAAAACGATAATTTACAAAAAATTTGTTGAGGATGATGGAGGAATGATTTGATACTGATGCTGTCTACAATAACTTTAAAGTTATTGTGAAAAGCCTGATGCAGATGCTCTTAATTGTAACCACTATAGTATACCATTCCCTCCAATAACAATCATTGACAATGACAGATAAAAAGTCCAAAACTACCTTCATAAAAACACTACTTCTGCGTATGGCGAAGCTGGATGATTATACGCAATAAGATTTAAGCGAATCGATTACATTGACATATCCGACATTGTTTCTTAAAAGGAAAAAAGTTTCGTAGTTCGAAATCTTATGGCTTGAGAGGCCCGAAATTATTTTCTCTCTCCTTTCTATCTCTTTCTCTCTACCTCTAGTCAAAGCCAAAAAGCATACAGCAATGATAGGAACTCCCTTTGTGAAGGACCCCCACAACCCCCTTTGTGATCTACACCATTCATGATGTGGACCCCACATATACATGAGTGGACCCCACACATCATGAATGGTATAGATCAGTGAGGGGGTTGTGGGGTCCTCCACAAAAGGGGGTCTAACTCATTTTTCAAAAGCATATCTATCTCATTACTTTCTTTCTTCTCTCTACGTCATCCCAGATCACTCTGAGTAGATCTCTCTTATCGAAGCCAAAGTGAAAATGCTCAACAAACGCCCTCACCACTCTCACCTTTGTTCTCGTTCATCCTTTTAATCTCCCAGATCCCTCTCATCCCAGATATCTCTCATTCTTTTTATCTCTGTTAAACCTCCATCTGATCGCTGTTCGACGAACGACAACGAACGACGGACAAAAAAAAAAAAAAAGAAAAAGAAAAAACAAACTCTGTTCTGCTTCCATGGCAGAGACCCATCCCTCAAAACACAGCCAAAGATCAAGAAATCTTAACTTATGCCATTGTGTTTTCTCTGTAATTTCAATTGAAATTTCAATTTCAATTTCAGTTTCTCAACTCTCAAATCTCATTTTCTCAAACAAATAAATATTAAAATAAAGGTGCACTTGGGTTTAAAAACAACCAAATAAATAAATAAGGTTGAGTCGGCTGGCAGTTTTTTTGGCCGGCCGAATGGTGATTTGGCCGGCCGACTATGTTAGCATTATTTAAGCATTGCATATTGACTGAGGACATTGCATAGCTATGTTAGCACTATTCGAATGAGCTGGAAATTTGAGTGTCTGTGCTTCTTGTTGGTGGGTTTTTTTTTCTTTGCCTCCCAATTGACTGAGGGCATGAGTTCAGATTTTTGTGCTTCTTGTTGGTGGGTTTCTTTTTCTTTGCCTCCCAATTGACTAAGGGCATAAGTTGAGATTTCTTGATCTCTGGCTATGCTTTGGGGGATGGGTCTTTGTTATGGAAGCAAAACAATCAAGAAAGACTTCAATGGGAAATTGAAATTACTGAGAAAAACGACCCAGAGGGGGGTTTTTTGGGAGGCCAATTGGGCAGTGGGTGGAGTATAGAATCGTCCACCTATGGAGCAATCAACTACTCTGTTTTTTAATCTTGATTTGCCAAGGTAAAAGCTATGGAAGGAATTGAATTGAGTGTGTGTCAGAGAAATAATGAAGTCATTTACTATATTCTAGAAGGGAGAGAGAGAGAGAGGAGATCATTTCGGGCCATTCAATCCTTATAATGTCAAGCTACCTAGCAGGGTTCTTAAAATTTCAACATAAAATGATGGGTTTCATAGCCTAGATCAATAACTATTGATTTGAATCGCCCCATGAACTTATCTAAGGAGCACATAATAAATCTGCCCCAGTTAATGTGTTGTAATTTTTTATTAATCGTGAGGATTACATAGACAATACAACCTAATATTATAGAAGAATCTAATAAATTTTCTTAAATTACAGGCCACAGAACTCGTGTGCGGCGGACTAGTGGTGGCATGCACGTTTGACCACCGAGCGGCAGACGCCTACTCCGCTAGCCTATTTCTAGTCTCATGGGCTGAGATGGCTCAGTCCAAACCATTCTCTATTTTGCCATCATTTCGATGATTGTTGATAGCCCCATGACGTCTTCGGTTTTACAACCCTTCCTTAGATGCCATGCACATGCCTGTCTCAGTCTTGCCACCTCCGAAAAAGCAACATCTTAATGCCGATTACGGCTCAATTTGGCAATAAGTTTAAAAGTCAGTTTTTTGACTTTTTAACTTTTTTAGCCAAAAAAATCATCTTTTTTACTCAAAAGAAGCCAGCTTTTTGCCAAAAAAGTCAAAAAGTAAATTTTCTTACCAATTTCCCAAAACACTCCTACATGATAAACTACATCTATTACATCCAGGCTGACCAATTAAGTCATCCCCAATCATTGGCTGATGGTAGTGGCGTTGGACGCAAGAAAACTATACTTGAGGCGTTCAGTGCTTTCTTGTGGAAGATGGTTGTTGCTAGAGAAGTTGAAAGGAATAAGATATGTTGGATGGGCATCGTAGTGAATGGTATGTGAGAATTAGGGTTGGTTTGGTATGTTCTAAAAAATTACACTTTTTGACTTATTAGCTTATATGGGTTGGGTTTGGGTTGAGTTTGATGTGATGTATTAGAGAGGTGATGTGATTTAAATAAGATGATATGACTTAAATAGGATAGTGACTTTTTGACTTTTTGTATTATTTAGTTTATGTCAAAACTAACCCTTAAAATAATTTTATTAAGAAAAGAAGAATACCTCTTGTCATGATGTCCAAACATTTGAATCTTATTATTTGAATGATCAAGTCTTGAATATACAAACAAAACTCACTCACAAAACACTTTCACAGAACCACATGATAAAGTGGCAGGAATAGGGTTTCAAGCCTATTCTATAGACACAAAAAAAGTCTACGTTTTGATGGCTACCACAGACATATATAAATAGACTTGGGCCCATGATCCAAGTATAACTTCTCATAATTTTCCACCATCAGAGAAGTTGTAACTTCCTATGAAACCACTTTATGGGGTAGTGGACATGATTTACGTACCCAATTCTTTATTGATTAATATATATATATATATATTTTATTTATATAATAATAATAAATAAAACATGTGGTATATGGGCCATTTATGGATATGCTTACATTCTCCCACTTGGCATAAATGACACATTTTGTTGACTTTCGAGTAACCAACAAACTGATTGTGATCATTAAATAAAAATATCCAAACCTTATAAAGAGTCATAATACAAATCATAGCAGTTATACTCTATCAATTGAGTATTTCCTTCTATATATTACATTGTATGATACTCTCAACTTTATGTGGTGTCATTATTTATGAATAACTTCTAATAAGTTATTCTGGGTCCAATGATCCTTATGAATCAATAGTCCCAATGGAATGCATAGCATTACAAATACTTTAGGTGCACAAAATGATACTTTTCACTAATAATAATCAAAATGTCATGACAAGATAAAATAAAACAAAATAACAATTAGAAAAATTATTGAGCTAACCAATCAGTCTCATGCCATCAACGTTGTTTTGAAAACATCTTTACAGAAAGACCTTTGGTCATGGGATCTGCAACCATCATATCGGTACTAATATACTCAATACTGACTTCTTGCTACTGTAAACACCCCATTTTTGACCGACCTTAAGACTCAAACGTCATCAGTTGAGCGCTCGGTGATAGTGCATGATGCGCTCATTTCGAGTTTCCGGAGTTTTGGCTGAATGCCTTGCCTCCGGGACTCTGAACTCTTTGTGCTTTGGCTCGGTTTGTGGATCGAACCTTGTTTTCCTTCCCTGGAGGGAGGGAGGGGTCTTGTAAACCCCCTCTTCTGGTCGTAGACCACTTTTCGCGCTTGGAGACTAGTATTCGATTTTCAAAGTCTTCGGCTGCGCGCCTTGACTCGGGACCGCTTAACGTTCTTCGTTTGGCGTAATTTTTGAACCACACCTTGTTGCCTCTGCCTAGAGGGACACTGTGGTCTGGGAGACCACTTTTGTGGTCGTAAACTACTTTTGGTGCTCGTAGACTAGTTTTTGAGGCTTTCGGCTGCGCGCTTTGCCTCCTGAACTTTCGTTTTGCATCCTTTTTGGTTTGTTTTTGGTACAAACCTTGTTTTCCTTGTTTGGAAGGTGGTATAAGGGTGGGAGACCAGTTCTTCCCCTTCTAGACCACTTTCCTCCCCGCCAGCCAATTTTCTGGTCGGCCAACTGGTCTCCTTGGTTTTTGGGCCATCTTTTCTGATCGGCCACCACACCACTGCATTGTTTTCATGCTGCTGACCTTCTCCCCCCATGGTTGACCACTTTTTGTCTTGGGAGAGCACTTGTGGTGGTCGGCCGACCACTTGTAGTGGTCGGCTGCTTTTCATCACCTTTTTGGAGATATTTTCAATACAACTACTATGCCAGCTGGAAGGCATAGAAGCCATCCTCCATACACGTGTATGGAGGGATGGCTTTGAGGCCAAAGCTTGTCCAACAAGCCTGTTCTTTGTTCTCTATAAGAAAGAACCTCCCCCTCCCTCCTCTAGGTTCAGAAAATCTTGCTTGAGCTATACATATCATCTATATCTATACATCTCTATTCCTCTCTTATTTTGTGCCTAAAAGTGTCATTTTATCACACTTTTGCACACAAACACACACTCAAACACCATACTCTTGGAGCTGAGGTCCCTTGAAGTTGTTTTTGAAGTTTTTGGATTGGTTTTGGTTCAAAAAGTGTGCTGGAGTTGTAGCTTTGAAGGTGTTTTTCAAGGGTGAGAAACTAGCCCTTTAAACCCTTGTTTTGCTTAAGCTTTTGGACCTACGTGCAAGCTGTTTTAAGCTTAACTTTCTACTGAAAAAAGTTTTAATTTTTGGTCCTTAAAATGTTTGTTTAATGTCACTTTTGTGTTGGGGGTAGTCTACCCCCTCTTAGGCCTTGTTTGGTCTTGTTCTTGTGTCATCTTTTAAGCTATTGGGATCACCTTGTTTTGGCCTTCCCACCACTAGAAATTAGAGGAATTTCAGTGGTGGAAATGGTGTTTTGAGGTCCCAAATAGGAGAGGGTCATCCCCTCTCCTTATGTCTTGAATACTTGCTTCATATGCCTCATGTTTGACCATGTTTGTTAAGCTTATGTTGGCTCAATCTTAGCTTGTATTTGGAGTTATTTCAGCATGGCATACCACTGTTTTGACTTGGTTTTGTCACCTCATGCATGCTTAATACACATGTAGTGTAATCCTCATAAACTAGTCTTGTATGCTTCATGAAGTAGCATGTCATTCTAGCTTATTTTGAGTCCATCTCAGCATGTTCTTGGTTTTTTTTTTTGCCATGTTATACCTCTGTTAAGGTTTGGTTTAATAGCCCTTTGCACGCTCCTTGCACTTGTACCATGCATTTCCATTTAATAGCCTAATGTGTACCATGCTTTAGACCATCATTCTAGGATGATTTTGGCTTAAATTCAAGATGATTTTGTCCATGTTATAACATGCTCTAGCTCTGATTTATGTTGTTTTGGTCATGCATGCCTTGCTTTGTATAGCTATAGTGCATTCTAGCTTGTTAGTTTTGTGTATCAAGTCCACTAGCATGCATTACTTGGACTATTTTAATGATTTGGCATCATTTGAAATGCGATTTTAGTTCATGTAGTGTGGTCATACACTCGCATTTGTCACTCTTTCAATGCGTTGGAGGGTTTGCCCTTTATGCCTTAAACATGGGTCATTGCGTATGCTTTCATGCCTAAGCTTGTGAGCTATCATTTCAATGTGTTTTTAGGGTTTTCTTGCCATGATATAACTCTGATTTTTGTTGGTGAAGCCATCTCATACTTAGTCTTGGTAGGTGTAGTGTAATCCACCTTATTTGCCTTGCATATTCCATGCCTTATGCCCTTCATGTTAGATTGTTTTGGCTTCCTTCCATACATGTTTTAGTATCATTTTGACATGTTCTAGGACTTTTTTTGGTTGCCTTGGCCATATGCTTCATGTTTTGCATAGTTGTAGTACAAGTGCCTATGCTAGCTTCAAGCTTCGGGTACCATAGCATGCTTCATTTGTGTCATGTACATGATTTGGCATCCTTTAACATGACATTTCAGAGCATGTAGCATTGCTATGTTCCCACTTCATTCACTCTTTAAGTGCCTTTGAGTGTTATGCATTGTTGCCTAGTTTGTGGCGTAGCATGCATGCCATTTTGCCTAGGTCCTTGAGCCCTTATCTCAGCATGTTTTGGTCTTCTTTTAGACTTACTTGAGCTCTGTCCATGTTTGGTTCAATCATTTGTGCCATGTATTGCATGCCCCTTGTGTAGTCTCTTTAATGACTTTGTGCCTTAGGCCCTCTTGCATGCTTTACTTGTGTTGTTTGAATGATTTGACATCATTTCACACTTGATTTTAGAGCCTTTAGTGTTGTCACAATTCCATGTTTATCGCTTCTTCATCATGCTTGAGAGTTGTGTTCTTAGGCCTACTTGATAGGCCAATGCTAGGCCAATGCATGTGCATGCTTGCATTGCCCTTTTGTGCCTTAGTTTCATCTTTATGGCCACTGTTTTGGGCATGACTGAGGTCTGTCCGTTTTGGTTTAAGTCCATCGAGCATTGTGTATGCCATGTTACATTGTGTTGAGTATGCCATGTTACCTTGCATTGCGTATACCATGTTATTCTTTGCATTGTGTATGCTATTTTATTGCTTTGCATTGAGTGTGCATGCCATTGGCATTGAGTATGCCATGTTACATTGCATTGCCTGTTTGCATGCTTGTTCCTTGCATATTGTTCGTATGCTCGTTTCATTGTGTTACTTGTTTGCATGCTTAAGTTGTATTGCATGTGTGCATGCTTGAGTCGCATTGTGTATGCCATGCTTATGTTGCATTTTGTTTGGAATAGGTGTTAGTCCAAACACGAGAAGCGAGGGACGTTTCATACTTGAAGTGATGAAACGTGCCTCAATTCTCGGTCGCCGATGCTCTTGATCATACATGATAAAGTTCTAGGCTTTATGTGTTTACTTGTGTATTCATTTACATTAAATTGTGCAATTTGGCTTCTCGGCCGTCATGCATTGAGATGCGTGACTGGTGACCCGAGGGTCGAGAACCACACTCCTTTGAGCTCATGAAATGATAGAGAGAGTGGTTGTGCACACATATGTTGCAAATACATTGCCATGTCCTTTCTTGCTCTCTGTTGCAGCAAACTGGAGAAGTGCAGCAAAAACTGGCCGGCCAGACAGAAAAACTAGCTGGCCGACCATTTTTTCTGGTCTGAAGCAACAAAAAGTGGTCGGCCAGTGGCTGGAAGCACTCCTAGGTGGTCGGCCATCCTCCCACAAGTGCCCAAGGTGAGTTAGAAGCTTTCTGGAGCTTGGTGCAAGGTTCTGAGAACAATTGCAAACAGAGGCAAATCGGGGCATCGCGTTGGATTTCCGAACGAGGCGGCCGAGCATGCATGCACTCTTCTTCCTTTGAGGACATTGTTTTACGGCTTTACTTAGCTAATTTGCTTAGCTTGTTTATGCTTTGGATTCTGTACTTAAGTACATAATGCGGTTAGCTGCTTAATTGTTTTGTAATAGTTAGTTAACTAGGATTAGTTAATTAGCTTTATTCTGTAATAATTAGTTTAATTAACTTAGATTAGCTAGTTAGCTCATTATTCGAACCCTCCGTCGAGAGGGCCAATTGATATAATAAGTGTGCGTGTGTGTGATGCATGCCTTCCAAACCCCATTTCTTTCTCCCTTTTACTTAACCGCTTACGATGGTTAGTTTTAGGGCATATTTTGATTAGCATACTTATGCTTCGCATGTGTGCATCCATTCATCTGTATTTCATGCACCGGGCTCGGCGCATCATACTAACTGCATTGTACTTCAATTCCAATTTGAATACATGTATCAAGTTGCATTTCATATGCCATCTTAGAATAGCTGAGCCTCTCGGAGTTGCATTTTTGCGTGTGTTGCATTAGCCATCTTAACATGAACTAGGATCATGTATGATTTCTAACTAGTTCTCTGTTTTGGCTCGGAGTACACTGTGAGTGTTTATGCTTTAGCATACTGCATGTGTGTTAATGTTGCCATGTATAGCATGCTTGCCATGAGGCTAACTGATTATTTGATATAACTGCCTGAATGCCTGTGGGTGAAGGTTGGATTGCTTGAATTGAAACAATTCATCAAATCTCCGATTTAGCCTACTTACGAGTAGCAAACTTCAAATCATTTTCACAAACGAATATGCAATGTTTTGTTCCAACTTAGGCGATCTGGTCTATACATGTTTGATGTGCGCATAACATAGTAATTCTAGGTTAATAAACGGAATAAGAACACATGTGTTTTCAAAAACAAAATATCATGCTTAGTAAAGGCCGATCTTTTGATCGGGTGAGCGGGGGTGCTCAATGCATGACCTTCCTCTCTCGTACCCAAGTTCCCGAGCCGAGGCAACTTTTGTGATGACGGACACGTGGCCTTAGGCACGAGTCATGGTTTCCTAAATTCCCCAAAAATAAAATATTTAGGTGGCGACTCTGTATCTGGCAAAGCAGTCCATGTTTGGCACTTCTTTATAAAAGTCAATTCTCCAAAACGATTTGCCGGATTTGGGCTCTTTGGTGATTTATCGGTCTCACATTGCACTTTGTGAGATTAGATTCAGAACCGTGACATGAGTCTGAACTTGTAGTAGTGAGAGAACAAAATGGAATTTATGCCCTCACAGCGCGGAGCCCGGAGAGTTCTCGGGGCACGTCTATAGTTTCTGGCGACTCTGCTGGGGACTTAGAGAACTTGACTCGAACTCATGATATCATGTTTTGACTACACTTATGTGTTTCTTTGCATTGCATGTGCATTGGTGCGCCTAGGACACCGTGTTTGCCGTATGCTATTCCTGAACGATTTGCCGGAGGCTTACTTTGAGAAGCGTGCCACAAGGTTGACCGGTTGCGGGCTCTGCCACGATGGGAACACAAACTCCGATTTTTACCGGGGCACCCCTTTTCGGCCATTTGACCTAGTGCATGTTCGGAATCTATACTGACCATTCCAAGCTAGGACAGGTTGCTTACTCGATTGTAGGTTGTTTGAAACCGCTGCGTACGTAGTGAAACCCTAGCTCTTGACAAAATAGGACAGGGAAACCCTACCCCTCCATAGGGGTGTTTTGGTTCTCATTTGCTTGCTATGTGCTTTTAGAGTGTGCCTCTACAGGAATGCATATATCAGGTTGCAACTCTGAGTATCAGCCTTGAGGGCATCAGTATTTTGGGGGAATCAGTTTTACCCGAGGGTATCAGTTTACAGGCAGAATTTTGAGCAGAATTCAGTAGAGAGTGCAGTCATTCAGCTATGCTCATATCTGTTCTGGTGAAATCAAGCTGAGATGCTGTCTGTTTTCTCTTTTGCTAGGTAGTCTGGGAACCATAGCTTCAGAAGGCTCCAATATTCCCTGGGTACATTGGGCAGTCAGTACTTTCCTTCGCTGAGGCAAGGCAGAGAAAGGCCAATCAAGGCTCAACGGTTCATCTGATCCGTTAGTCACCAGTCACATCACCTTTGTTCAATGCAGCAGAGTCATGATGACGCAGAGTTCAGAAGAAATTGTGATCATGACAGCGACATTAAACCAGGGAATCACCATGCAGGGTGAGACCGATGTTGAAATGCAACGCCCATCTGGGGCACCTACCACACATCCAGTCTTGGAACCCCAATCATTTCAAACCCGTGAGAACTTCAGAGAACTGTGGCTGATCTAGCCTTTGGACTATCGGCTCTGCCATCGACCACATCACATGCTGGAAATTTCATGCTAGAAGACCCCCCACTCTTGGGGCGAATTGTAATTGAACTCAGCTAACTTGAAGCCATCCTAAGTTTGGGCAATGACATTTCGACAACAACAGGGTTCCGCTCTGATGTAGCAACCCAAACCTTTGACCAAGCTGAGGCAAGTGGAAAGAACAAGGTAGGGGTAGTCATCGATCCCTATGAACACTTTCTGTGGGTTGTTGAGGCTTTAAAAGCCGAAGGATTGAACAAACAGCAAGTGCTCGCAGTTGTTTCAAAAACTGTGGATGACACTTTCACCACTCAGAATGAGAGCAGTTCAAATCAAGGGAAAAATCGGGAGAAGGGCCGTCGTACCAGAAACGATCCTTTGAGCTCTAAGTCTACACCCGAAAGAGATCAGAAAACCAAGTCAGCACCTGGCGACCCCTTTGCTGGTCCGTCTAGCAAAAATCCACAAACCTTGAAGTATCTACCCCGAGGTCGCAGGGTCTTCCATGCCCTCTATATGCTTTTATCCAAGGCTCTTCAAATCCTTGTTGAGAAAGGCCATCTCAAACCCCTCGAGCCTCAGCCTCTCCCTAGTCGTCTTCCTCCCGATCATGATACTACCCAGTACTGTGCGTACTATCAACAAACTGGTCACAGCACCGATAGTTGCTTTCGTCTTCGCCACGAAGTACAGGATTTGTTTGACAACGAGGTCATCATCCCACCAAGCTTAGCAAAGTCTATCGTCATTGGATCAGTGAACTTGGGGAATAATATGAGTATGTGATCAGAGGATAAACCACCTGCGGGCGGCGCTTAGTTTACTCCAGATGTGGCGTATGGAACGCACTATTTTGAGCATTTGCGAATGCTAGTTTTTGTGCTTTCTGACTTCGGTATTGGGTCAGTCTTGTTGTACTGTATATAGTCATTCTTTTCATACTAAGTTAGTTGGGTCTGTCTTGTTGTATCGAGTCAGTCCTGTTTTGTTAGAGTCAGGTGATTTCGGGGGTGTTACCTCAGACATCACTTGTTTGTTTTGGTGTTTGTCTTTTACACCCACTCTTTTGAGTCTGTTTCTACTGTGGAGCCAGTTACGCCAAAAGATCTGAATGAAATAGCAGTGGTTTTTCACGCTTTTGTGTTTATTTCTGCCTTGCGCCAGTTGTGCCAAGAGTTCTGAATAAAATGGCAGTATTTGACTAAAAAAGCTGTGTCTTTTCTGTGCCTTGAAGTCACTGCATTGACCTAAGTTTTTTTCAAAACTTTTTGAACATTGTGGTGAAAACAAAGAGGGAGGATTTCCTCGTGTTTTGCAAAATTTGATCATCTGAGAGAAAGAGAGGCGTGCTAAGCCCTTAATGAATGAAATCATGCTTGTTAACGTGAGTACTGAGAAGGATCCTGGCTTGATCCAGATTGGTTCTACATTGTCTTCAGAGCGAGCTACTAGTCGCTTTCTTAAAAGATTCCAAACAATGTTTTGCGACATCCTGCGAAGACTTGTGTGGAATCGCTCTTGAGATTGTGCAGCTTAGGATCGCTTTCAGCCTCGAGACTCGACCCCTTTACTTTCAAACCTTGAACTTGGATTTAGAATGTTCAACGGTCAACCACAATGTGAGGCCTGTGTGGCCAGATTTGAAGCAGCCCTCGACCTAGGGGCAAGAGCAGTCACATCAAGAAGATCAGATGTCATCAAAAGAAAGCTTGCGAAGCTCGATCAAAAGTAGCCCTTGAACTAGGGGCAAAAATGTCAAATGTGCTCGAAGAGTCAAGATTGGGGACATTTATCAAGCCAACGACGATCGGCAAGAATGTCGAATCCCAGTAGGGAGGAAAGAAGAAAGTATTGCTAAAGGACAATTGAGTCCCTATCCACAACACTAGGGTCAAATTTAGCCCCCATTGGATGGACTTCTACATCATCAGCGAACAACAGTCATTCTCCTGGATTCAGATGGCTTCGAGATCCTAAAACCATTTGACATGGACAAGCTACACTTTTACCCTCGAAAGGCTCGCTGGGCCGAAAACCCAGAAGGGCGACCTAGGTAAAAGTTAGAGCAAGAAAAAGAAATGAAAAAAAGAAAAAATGTAAAGAATGAAAAAAGAAATGATAAAAAAAAGAAGAAAAAGAAAATAAATGAAAAGAGAAGAAAAACAAAGCTCGCAAGGTTGAAAACTTGGAAGGACAGCCTTGGCAAAAGTTAGAGCGTAAAACGAGAGGTTAAATACCCGAGTGTACCCTGGCCCCGGAACTACGTCAGGCTTGATTCCCATGTTTGGGATATGTAGGCAACTTCATTCTGAAGTCCAGCCATAAACACTTCTAAATTGATTGTGTCCATGTAATGGTTCTGATCATCGTTGTCTTCTCTGTATCCGAGAGTTCAGTTGTGATCGTCACCTTGAGAACTGGTTACAGTGTGTTGTAGTGCTATCCAAACAAGGGGCAACTTTCCGTTTCCGTACAGTGCGCTGTGGTGCCATTCAGACAACGGGCAATTTTCCATTGTTTTGGATCTGAGGTTGTGCATCTCAAGAGTAAATTCTATATTGGTCGAGTAGTGGCCATTTGTAAAAACAATTTTTGAGAATTTTTACTGAGGTTGACTAATTCTCTTAAAAATTATTTCATTTTTCCAAAAACTGGACCATTTCTTGGACCCAAAAAAGGAAAATTTTCAGTGCTCATAGCCTGACTTGCATGATTTCAAATCAAAAAATCGAACAAGTATGTTAATCTAACTGTCATATTGATCAAAATTGTTTTAGTAGAAAAAAAAGGGGGTCAAAATGATGAACTAGGGGCACAGTTGAGTCAGGTGTTCAGTCTTTTCCCCATTGTTAACATACTTGCTAGAAAGGGCACTCTACTTGCCAGAAAGGGCACTCTACCTGCCAGAAAAGGGGACAACTGAAGCTAACAGCAAAGGGCCGAAAGCTCTCAACATCCTCCAAGCAATGAGGTGTCAAGCCAAGTGCGAAGCATGAATTGGAATGGATCAGGATATTCCACTCCCTCATCTGGACACAATTAATCACGTCCAAATTCCCCAGCAGAACATCGTCAACCGATGTTAGCTGCAGATTTGCTACACTCCCAGTTGTAGCGCAACCCCTCTATGGAAGAAGCTCACTGTTCTGAGCAGAAGAATGAGAATCTAGCAGAATGCTAGGGGCAAGAGCCCGCAACTTCTTGCTTATCCATCAACCACCCAAGGGAGGGATAAAAAATGAGAGATTGAAGAATAGAGAAATGTGCGCTGAGAGAAAAGTGAGAAAAGGGCTTTTCAGAGAAAAAGAGATGGAGTGTCAGAGTGATGTGAGAATCCCAAATGAGAAAAGGGTGGGAAACAATGCCCGAGGAAACTGGCTCCTCGCGAACTGAGAAGTCTCTCGTCTTTGTAACACATCTGAGTGTTGCGTGTGTGTGTTTTTGATTGTCTCGATTCTTGTTTCGAGTCGTTTCGAGTGTTTCTCGATATGTGTAGGTTGTTTACCCTTTTGTTTTCCTTTATTGAGTCGTCGTGCGCTGTGTTCAGTTGTAGATTCAATACCTGGTTTGGAACTCATTTCTCAACTTCAATTTCAAAATGAATCGTTTTGTACTCAGAGTGTTGTGTCATTCTCCACATTTGTGCAAAACAGGATTTGTTTTTTCATAAAACTGTAGGGTTCAACCCAGGTCATGTGAGAACAGTAAAACCAGGACCTATCTGAAGCTATATGGGTTCCGGACTGCAAAGCAAAAGAAAAGAGGGAAAATGTCGGGCGTCTGAGTTTGTTTCGACTTCAGTAAGTTTCGAGATTGCATTCCCTGTGTACCTCTTCAGGTCTTGCCAATGCTCCAAAGTATGAGTGCGCCTCTACTTCAAGCTCAAGATCAAGCTTGTTTCAATGCTAGAATGGTGATCAGAAGTTGGTCGTGTTTGTGATGAGTTCCTAGGGGACCAACTACGACGGTGGAAACTAGAGTTCGAATGGCTGTTGCCTAGAACGCAAAGGTTCGGGATTTTCAAGGCTAAAGTCTAGTTTAAATACCCAGAGGTGTATCCCAGCTTGAAATCTGTATGGAAGCCCCATAGGTTGAGATAGCGTGTGCGCGCCTCAATTCTGGATACTGAACCAACCTAGTCTGTCACCCCGTTGGAGAATAGGGAAAGTTGTGAATATGATCAGGAAGAAAAACGACATCCATAGCTTCTACATGCAGATGTTGCTACTTATCAGCATTTGAGGACCTTCTTACTGTGAGTCGAAGGTAAGTGTTCGAAGAACACAAGAGGGGGGATCCCCGTCAGAGTATAGCGGTTTATCGCCACTCACCCCATGAGGTGCTTTCTAAAGCGCCGCTTTGTTTGTTTATTGCATTGTTTAAACATCATGCATTGTATTGCATTGTACCTATCAAGTTTCTTTCTCATTCATGCACGATATTGTATGTACGGTTCATTTAAAACTGGCGCAACCAGACGATTTTGTGTGTACGGTTCATTCAAAGAATTTCCGTTTAAGATTGCTTTACTTATTGTATCAATCACACTTTGTTCATATATTGTGTATCTATCACACATGTTTCGCTTTGTGTATCTATCACACTATTCTTCTCTTTATATCACACTTTGTTTATTTAGTGTATCCATCACACTTCATTCACTTTAGTGCATCTATCACACTTTGTGTTCACCTTTAGTGCATCTATCACACATTGTGTTCACCTTTAGTGTATCTATCATACTTTGTTCACTTAGTGCATCTATCACACATTGTGTTCACCTTTAGTGTATCTATCATACTTTGTTCATCTAGTGCATCTATCACACTTTGTGTTCACCTTTAGTGTATCTATCATACTTTGTTCACTTAGTGCATCTATCACACTTTGTGTTCACCTTTGCTGTATCTATCATACTTTGTTCACCTAGTGCATCTATCACACTTTGTGTTCACCTTTTGTGTATCTATCACACTTTGTTCACTTAGTGCATCTATCACACTTTGTGTTCACTTAGTGTATCTATCACACTATGCTCACCTTGTGTATCTATCACACTATGCTCACCTTGTGTATCTACCACACTACGCTCACTTTGTGTATCTATCACACGCTCGCTTTGTGTGTCTATCACACTTCATTCACTTTAGTGTATCTATCACACATGCTCGCTAAGATTGCATAATTTTCTTACATCCTTTCTTTTGGAATGTGTGAGATTGTTATTTCTCATTCGCTTGCTTAAACTGTTGCATTTATTTTGCATAATTGCTTCATTACAGCCCTCTTTGCATGATCATAAGCTATGTTCGGCATCTTGCATGTCATTTGCATCTTGCCCATGCTTGCGGGCACATCTCTTTGTTATCTTGCCTGTTTGTCTAAGTCTTCGGCCTTGTCAAAAATGGGTTGTCTCTGAGCTTTGACAGTCACTCCCGTCACTTATGACTTTCGAGTTCTGTCAAACAGGGGCAACTATAGACACCTCATTTTTGACCGACCTTAGGACTCAGACGTCATCGGTTGAGCGCTCGGTGATAGTACATGTTGCGCTCATTTCGAGTTTCTGGAGTTTTGGCTAAGTGCCTTGCCTCCGAGCCTCTAAACTCTTTGTGCTTTGGCTCGGTTTGTGGACCGAACCTTGTTTTCCTTTCCTGGAGGGAGGGAGGGGTCTTGCAAACCCCCTCTTGTGGTCGTAGACCACTTTTCATGCTTGGAGACTAGTTTCTGGTTTTCGGAGTCTTCGGCCGCGCACCTTGACTCGGGACCGCTTAACGTTCTCCGTTTGGCGTGGTTTTTGAACCACACGTTGTTGCCTTTGCCTAGAGGGACACTATGGTCTGGGAAACCACTTTTGTGGTTGTAAACCACCTTAGGTGCTCGTAGACTAGTTTTCGACGCTTTCGGCTGCGCGCTTTGCTTCTTGAACTTTCGTCTTGCATCCTTTTTGGTTTGTTTTTGTACAAACCTTGTTTTCCTTGTTTGGAAGGTGGTACAAGGGTGGGAGACCAGTTCTTCCCCTTGGAGACCACTTTCCTCCTCGCCAGCCAGTTTTTTGGTCGGCCAACTGGTCTCCTTGGTCTTTGGGCCATCTTTTCTGGTCGGCCACCACACCACTGCATTGTTTTCATGCTGCTGTAGACACCCCATTTTTGACTGTCCTCAAGACTTGGACCTCACCGTTTGAACACTCGGTGATCATCCATGTTTGTGTTTGTTGGGAGTTCCCGGAGGTCTCGGCTACGCGCGCCTTGCCTCAGGATCTCTGAACTTGACCATTTTCTGTCTGGTTTTGCACCAAACACTTGTGTTTTGCCTTGGAGGGGCAGGGAATGCTTTGTGAGGCATCCCCACACACCACCGGCAGTGGCTAGAGGCCACCGGCCAGTTTTTGCTGCCATCGGCAATGTATATTGCCGGTCGGCACTACTTTTTGCCAAAATGGCATCTTTGGCCGGCCGACTACTGTGCATCTGCTTTTGCAGATATTTTATCATAGTTGTCTTGCTTTTGGCTCCCCTCCATACACGTGTATGGAGGGATCCCTCTCTTGGAAGCTTGTCTTGTAAG
Organism: Camellia sinensis; assembly: GCF_004153795.1. Lineage (NCBI taxonomy): Eukaryota > Viridiplantae > Streptophyta > Magnoliopsida > Ericales > Theaceae > Camellia > Camellia sinensis. Next base: position 816,389 of record NW_021025113.1, on the reverse strand, counting down.
CTTTACAAGACAAAAGGCTCTATAAGAGAGAGCCTTGTCTCTTGGCTTTAGGGTTAGACACTTGAGAGACTTAAGATATTTTTAGACAGCCATTTTTAGGGTTTTGAGTTCTAGGGTTAGAAACCATACACTTTCTATCTCTATATCTCCCTCTTGTGTGTGTTTAAGTGCATTTGTGTCTTACTATTGCACACAAACACATAGTGTTTCACCTTCACTTAGCTACTGAGGTTCTAAGAGGTTGGTTTTGAAGTTTTGGAGCTGTTTTCAACCTAGAAGGAGCTGTTGGAGCACCATTGTTGAAGGGGTCTTCAAGGGTAACAATTTTACCTCTTTATTCCCCAATCTTGCATTGTATTTCTACCTGTCTTAAAATCATTTTTGAGCTTAGTGTATAATACAAAAAATTTCTGTTTTTTAACCCTCTTGACTATTTATTAAGAGTGTTTTGTGGTTTGGAGGTGTTTGACCCCTCTTAGGCCTTGAAAGGCCCCATTTTGAGCCATTTTGAGCAAGCTTCGAGACTTTGGTGTTTGGGCCTCTTCACCACTGAAATCTTGAGGGATTTCAGAG
>NW_021025113.1:800981-812860 GCF_004153795.1 Camellia sinensis | reverse complement strand
TTGCAAATCATTGCAACAGCCGTTCTCCTAGACACAGAGAGGCTTCAACTTCAGAAACCATTTGGCATGGACTTGTTACACTTTTACCGTTTTTTGGGACAGTGATTTCTGGGAACAGTGATCAGTGGTAGAGTACAGTTGTTCAGCTACACCAGTGTTTGATCTGTTTGGGCTGAAATGCTGTTTGTTTCTCCTTTCAGTTCAGAGTGTCCAGAGAATTGATACAGAATAGCTAGTGTTCCCCCTCGCCGAGGCAGGGCTTATGATGACGCAGAATTCGGAAGAGATCGTGATTATGACGGCTGCATTGGAGCAAGGGATCACTCTGCAAAGTAAGGCCAATACTGATGTGTCACATCCACCCAGGTCGCCTGTTGCGCACCCGGTTTGGGCCCCTCAGCTATATTAGGCTCGCGAGCCTACTACATTCGAACTGATGGGGATGATAGGTGATCTCCAGAGGTCTGTGGCGGATCTCGCCTACGGAATGTTAGCTTCACCGCCAACCGCACCATATGCCGGGAGTTTTGTACCCCAGGAGCCCCCGCTGTTGGGGCGAATTATGATTGAACTTAGCCAACCGGAGATGGCCTCCAGCTATGGTAATGACATATCAACATCAACTCAAACCCCCGATCAGGCTGAGGCCAGAGGAAAAGACAAAATGAAGGTGGATGCCGATCCCATTGAACAACTGCTGTGGGCAGTCGAGGCTTTGAAAGCCGGAGGGATGAACAAGCAACAGATATCCGCAGTTGTGGCAAAAACTGTGGAGGATGCTTTCCCGACTCCACCTGAGGGTAGTTCAAGCCAGTCAGAAAATCGGGATAGGCCCCGTCATGCTAGAACAGTTCCTCCTGTTCCCGCTCCTGCACCTGGGAAAGATCAGAAAGCTAAGGTGGCGCCTGCCGACCCTTCGCTTGTGCGGCTAGTAAGAGTGCTCAGACTCCAAAGTACCTGCCCCGGGGGCGCAGGACCTTTCATGCTCTCTACATGCCTTTGTCCAAGGCACTTCAGATCCTTGCCGAGAGGGGGCACCTTAAACCCTTGGAGCCTCGGCCTCTCCCGAAGAATCTCCCCGCTACGCATGATGTTGCTCAGTACTGCGCGTACCACCAGCAAACAGGCTATGCCACCGACAATTGCTTCCGCCTCCGTCATGAGGTGCAAGATTTGATTGACAACGAGGTTATCCTCCCACCTACCTCAGCCAAGTCCGTTACCACCCAGTTATTGGATTTTGAGGACACAGATACTGCAAGTATGTAATCAGAAAGTGAACCACCTGCGGGCGGCATCTGGATATATTTTGAATGTGGCGGCTGGTACGCATTTTTGAGCTTTTGTGAATGCTAGCTTTGTAAATTCTGGCTTGGGTATCGAGTCAGTCTTTTGTTTTGAGTCTGTCTCTTTGTCTTGAGTCAGTCTTTTTTGCTTAAAGGTCTGTCTTGTTGTAGCGAGTCACTCCCCTTTATATAGAATACCAGGTGATTCCAGGGTTGTTGCCCTGAACACCGTTTTGTCTTGTAATTACCCGTTTTTGTTTTTGAGTCTGTTTCTGCCGAGGGGCCAGTTACACCAACAAATCTGAATGAAACAGCTGTGGGTATCTCATTTCCATGCTTGCTTTCAGTGTAAGCTTGTTGTGCCAGAGAATTCAATCGGGCTGACAGTACATCTCGCTTGCTCTCCTGTGCGCCAAGTTCATTGCACTAACCTAAGTTTTTCAAAAAACCTCTTTCGAGCACTGCGGTGATAAAAACGAAGAGGAAGGAATTCCTCGGGTTTTGCAAAATTTTGATCATTTTGAGAGAAAGGAGAGGCATGCTAAGCCTTTTAATGAATGAAACCACGTTTGTCAGCGTAAGTACTGAGAAGGATCCTGGCTTGATCCAGATTGGTTCCACACTATCTTCGGCGCGAGCGATTCGTCGCTTTCTTAAAAACTTTCAAAAACAAATGTTTTACACGGCCTTGTGAAGACCTGTGTGGAATCGCTCTTGAGATTGTGCAGCTTAGGATTGCCCTCAGCCTCGAGATTCAACCTGTTGTCTTGAACCTCGAACTCATTCGGAACATTCAACAGTCGACCGTCAGAGAAGGCTCGCGTGGCCAGTTTTGAAGCAGCCCCCGAACAAGAGGCACCAAAGTCGAATCAAAAGAGTAGATCTCACCTGAAAGAGCTTGCGGAGCAACCATGATGGGTTCTTCTGCAAATCATTGCAACAACCGTTCTCCCAGACACAGAGAGGCTTCAACTTCAAAAAACCATTCGGCATGGACTTGTTACACTTTTACCCTTTGAGAGGCTCGCTGGGCTGAAAACCCGGAAGGGCGATCCAGGCAAAAGTGAGAGCAAGAGAAAAAATAAAAAAATAAAAAAAAGCAAGCAAAAAATATAGAAAAGAAAAGAAAAGAACAGGAAAAAATGTGAAAAAGAAAAGAAAAAAAATGAACAAAAGAACAAAAAAGAAGAGAAAAGAAGCTCGCAAGGTCGAAAACCCGCATCGGGGGCCTTGGCAAAAGTTAGAGCCTGAAAAGTGAAGGTTAAAATATCCGAGTGTACCTTGACCAGAACTACGTAAGGCTTGATTCCCATGTTTGGGATACGTAGGCAACTTCATCCTGAAGTCCAGCCCCCAACGCTTTCATAGCGTCTCGGTCCATGCAATGGTTTCGATTTCATCCCAAAGTCCAGTCGCCAACGCCTCCAAGGTGACTGTGTCCATATATTTGTTGTGACCATCTTCGTCATCTCTGTGTCCAAGAGCTCGACCACCGCCAATGAAGATTGTTTGCGGACTGCTGCAGCACCATCCAAACAAGGGGCAACTTTCCGTTGCCACGAGTCGTCGCGAGACGCCATTCAAACCAGGGGCAACTTTCCGTTGCCATCCACCCCATTTAAACCAGGGGAAATTTTCCATTGCCTCCGATCCGAGGTTGCGCATCTCAAAGAGTAAGTTCCATGCTCGTTGAGCGTTGACTGTTTGTAAAATAGTTTTTGAAAATTTTTACTGAGGTTGACTATTTTCTCGAAAGCTATTCCATTTTCCAAAACTGGACCATTTTCTTGGACCCAAAAGAGAAAATTTTCAGTGCTTATAGCCTAACTTGCATGGTTTTCAAATCAAAAATCGAACAAGTACGTTAATCCGACTCTCATTTTGATCAAAACTGTTTTAGTAGAAAGCAAAAACAACGAATGGTTAAAATGATGAACTAGGGGCATAGTTGAACCAGGCGTTCTGTCTTTCCCCCGTCGTCAACATACTTGCCAGAAGAGCACTCTACCCGCCAGAAGAAATAGCTGTGAGCTAACGGCATTGGGCATGAACCCGCAACTTCCTATTCATTCATTAATCACCTTGGGGAGGGAAGAAAAATGAGAGAATAAAGAATAGAGAGGTATAAGTTGATAGAAAAGTGAGAATAGGGTTTTGAGAGAAAATCCGAGCTTGAGGGTTGAGTAATGTGAGAATCACAAATCAGAAAGGGTGGGAAACAATACCCAGAGAAACTAGCTCCTCGTGATCCGAGGTCCCCGTCTTCGTTGGCGCGTCTGTGTGTCGTGTCTTTTGATTTGTCGGTTTCATCCTTTGCTTTAGGTTTCTTCCGAGCATGTCTCGTTGCGTTTAGGTTGTGTACCCTTTTGTTTGAGTCCTCCCCGCTGTGTTTAGTTGTAGGCTCAATACCCCGGTTTGAAAAACCCTTATTCAATTTCAAAAATCATTTATACTCAGAATGCTGTGCCATTCTCTATATTTGAGCATGCTTCAACTCCAACCAGTTCCGTCTTTGAGCTCCGTCTTGTCAGATTGGGCCGTTCGCTCAGAATTTGCTGTGTGCAGAATGAACCGAATGCTGTGTTTTGGGATGTATGCAGATTAATCCCCAACAGAGTAAAGGCTGTGTATGTCCAGAATCAAGCAGTGGACTGCTTGGGCAATTTTGCCATTGGCTGTTTAATTATCTGATTACCATAGTGCAAGTGCTCAATCATTCAGACAACAGATCAATTCCATTTACATTGAGGTGTAACATGATGTGATGCGATGCAATACATGAGATATGTAAATGTAACACTTTTTAAGCAAAAAAGTTTGTTCATTTCATAATCTTTTTCAAGGTCAAAGTTTTGAGGGAAACAAAAATCTGCCTGCGGCAGTACAAAGTATCTAACTACCAACAAAAGGAAAAGTACAAGAAAGAGGAAAAAACAACAAAAATCTGTATCCGTGTCCAGTGACTCCAAGGGCTAACGATCTGTCCTAGTCCTCTTCCTAGACGAAGGTCCAGGAGCATCATCAGCATCATCATCAGAGCCCGAGCTAGTGCCGCCTCTGGTCTCCTCCTCTGATGACTCCGACTCTGCCTCTGCCTCCGCCTCCGACTCGTCATCCTCATCATCGTCGTCATCAGGAACGGGAGCCCGCGAACTACTCCCGGCATAAGTACGCCCCGCCTTGGAGCGGGGGAATACTCTGCCCTCCTCATCTCTCCCTCGGGCAAGACGGAAGGTCCAGCCGGAGCACCTCCTACCCCGGGAATCTGGAAGGGAGGCTGAAAAAGTACACAAAAGACAAATGCATCAGTATACTGTGAGGAGTTTATTAGTGCAGAATACAGTGTATGAGTACAGTGTGTGAATGCCGTGAGTAGTTTATTAGTGCAGAATGCAGTGTATGCGTACAGTGTGTGAATGCCGTGAGCAGTTTATTAGTGCAGAATACAGTGTATGAGTACAGTGTGTGAATGCCGTGAGCAGTTTATTAGTGCAGAATGCAGTGTATGCGTACAGTGTGTGAATGCCGTGAGCAGTTTATCAGTGCAGAATGCAGTGTATGAGTATAGTGTGTGAATACTGTGGACAGTTTATCAGTGCAGAGTACAGTGCAGAATGCAGTGTATGCAGTGTATCAGATGCTGTGAGATCAGTGTATCAGGTGTGGTGCCGTGCATCAGATTACGTGAATAAGCTTGTGAGTGATTTGAGGCCGTGATCAGAAAAACATACCGGAATGATGTAGAGGGCTAGAAGATCAAAGGTCCGCTGTAGTATCCCCATCATGGAGGCATTCATCTCCAATGACTGCCGGGTGTACTCAGAGGAAGCCTGCAAAAGTGTCAGATGCATCAATATTCTGTGGAATATCAAACAAACTGAAATGAAATGACTGTACAAAAATGCAGTAATACATACCGGAGGTAAGTCGGGGACACCGACAAACTCGTGATCAGCCGGTGGAGGGGCGAAGGGGACCTGATAGGTCACCCCGCCCTGCCCTCGGAAAGTCAGTGAAGTAGGCAGAACAGGCCAACCGGTCCCCCGTCCCCCCTGAACTCCGCCCCTGCCATGGACTCGGGCCCTCCTCGAAGCTCCTACTCCAGCTCCCGCTCCTGCTCCTGCCCTAGCCGCTGGCGCCACGGGCCTAGCTCCCTCAACCCGACGGCCGCCGCTCAGAGGCCGCATAAGGTACGTCTGCGCGTACTCTCGGTAGTCGCCGATGCCCCTGAAACGGGTCGCCTCCCAACCGATGGTATAGTCGGCCATCTGCTCCGTGGTGAGCCTCTCGGTCTCCCTCATATCCTCGGGAGGGTGAACCGGGACTATCTGCTCCGGTAACCCTAGGGTCTGGCGTAAGAAACGCTCACCCAGGTACCAAGCCCGACAGACCGGGCCCTCCAACAAGATCCGGAAACGCGAGGTCTCATCGGCACCGGCAAACCGATCCCGCGTCACGGCTGGCAAAGGAGCCCAAGGCTGCCAGGTGATCTGAAAATGCAATACAGTTTGTTATCTACTGTTATTGAAATGTGCAGTGGAAAGGCGAAGCTTAAATAAACTGTAAGTAAAACATACCTCTGCGGGGGTGATGGTATCGAAGAAGCGGCGGAAAAAGCTGAAAGTCTCTCGCGGCCTCCGGGTGCATCTCCCGTCAAAGCGGCGCGAAAAAGGGACGACCAGAGGAGTCTCCGTGACTGGCACGGGTGCAAGCCTAGGAAAGTAGACGTAAACCCACAACTGCAGAGAAAACAACGATATGATTATCAGATAAAGCAGAATACAGAATAAAGAAAAAATGGCAGAGCCATATGTTGTGCAGTGTATTGTGCAGAGTGTGCAGTGTGAGCAGTGTGCAGTCTGTGTAAAGCAGAATGTATGTGTGTGCCGTGTGTACAATATACAGCGAGTATATAGCAGACTGCAGTGTGTGCACTGTACAGAGTACAGAAAATATAGAACAGAAATGAAAAACGGAGAAGAAATGTACCTCCCAGACCCGCCAGTAGCCTCCGAGCAACTGTCCGCTGCCGCGGGAAGCCGAGCTCATGTATCCGTAGAGAGTGGCCAGAGCGGAGCCACCCCAGTCGTAATGAAGATGCCTCGGACGTCCACCAGTGCGCTGAGCAGGCAGAGAGGCACTGTATTCGCCCGGTCGGCGAAAATAGTCGTCCCAAACAAAAACATGAGGAAGCCGCGAGCGTACCTCTCCACGGCCTCCGGAGTCATCGGGGCTGCATCAACAAGGGTAGGCTGGACCCGGAACTGCACCTCGAACCAGGAGTATCGGACGTAGCCTGGACGAGCGAGAGGTGGCACCTCGCCGAGCAAGTAGATCTGCGCGGCAGTCCACTCATCCATGTCAGTATCAAAGGGGATCGGATCACCCCCTACCCCGATGCCTGTGAGCATCGAGAAATCGTAAGGGGTCATCGTTATGTCCCCTGCCGCGGAGAGATGGAATGAATCGGTGGTGTCCCACCACCTCTCCACCAAAGCGGCGAGTAGAGGCCTGCACGTAGTGAGCCGGGAGAGTCCTCTGCAGAATGCGCCAAAACCCGCCTGGTCCACGATGCGACGGACCGCATTGGGAAGCTCGGCGTACCAGTCCCGGGCGCCGGTGTTCCCATACCCGCGAATGGAATGGGAATCTCCCTGTAAACAGAAAACAACAATTGCAAGGCAATATTCAAAATGCAGTTCTAAGAAGCATATGGATGTAGCATGCGTGCAAGTTTGACAGATTTAAATAAATATCGGGTGCCGGTGTGCTTACAGTGAACTACAACGTGTGATGCGTCAGCATGTTTGGGTGGTTCAGAGCAGATGTAGCATGTGTGCTACGTTCAGACTCAAGCAGATATCGGGTGCCGGTGTTTGCAGTGGAATACGATGTGTGCCGTGTGTTGAGTGGTTCAAGGCTAGTGCAGTGTGTGTGCACATGTGAGTCCTAAACAGATAATCAGTTGCAAGTGCATTTGCAATCAACTACAATATACAGGGTATCGACTGTAATCGGTTATGGCAGTTGACAGTTAAGAAGTTCTACATTGCAGAAAGTAAAGCAGAGAAAGAGAGTTACCTCGGAAGCGTCGAAGGACAGGTGGGAGGTAGGCTCACGCAGTAATAGCTCGGGTGGCACGTGCCTCTCGAAACTCCTGAACTGGCGCAGTCTGTCTGGGGGCAGAACATGGATCGCCGGCCGGTAGGTCGTCGGGTCGAACGAGCGCTCGCTCAAGGGTAGGAGCTCGACCCCGGGATCCATCTCGTGATCCGGGGGAGTCCCACCGCGTGAAATGTCATCCGCCATATCAAGAATGATGAGAAAAAAGCCGGAGGAAGGAAAACCGGGCTAGAATATGGAAAGTCAACCGAAAAGTCAACTCCCGGGAAGGTTGAAAATGGCCGAAGAGGCCGAGATGTGAAAAGGGCACGAAAATCAAGAGGAAAGGGAGGGGAACAAACCCCAAAAAGCTGGGAACGGCAAAAGAGGCACCGAAACAAAGATTTGTTCGGTTGAAAATGTCCGAAACGCGAAGAAAATTGCGAATCTGACAATGAAACGGGCGTAGAACGCGAAGAAACGGAGGAAATAGGAGAGGAGAGCACTCTAGAGAGAGAAAGTGTGGGTTTTCGACAGAGAAGGAAGTGAAGAATAGGGTTTAGAAACCCTATTTTAAAACACCCGTGGTGAAATGTCGAATCTGCCCCGACACAGCAACTTTTTGCCGGTCGGTAACATTTTGTGCCGGCCGGCAGAATATTGTGCCGATGGAATTATTTTGCAGCCGGTGGATAGCCGGTGGCTTCCCCTCCCGGCCGATGGTGTTCCCACAGCCTTGTTCAGGCCATATGAGTAGTTTTTGGTCTTCATAGCTCAAGAAAGTACAAGAAAGTGTATCTTCGACGCTCAACCGGCCTTCGTTTTGACCTCGGGTCGTGTCTTCTGTGCGTCGCGCTCGAATTCGTGCAAGGTGTATCCTTTTCGTATCCTTTTGGCTTTTACGAAATTCAAAAGTTGCCCCACGTGCATCACATATCAATCGCACTGTCTTGTGCATCGCACCTCAATCGCACTGTCCTGCGCATTTCAAATCAATCGCACTGTCTTGTGCATTTCAAGTCACTCGCGCTGTTTAGAGCATCACACTGTTTTGTGCATTGCATTTCAATCGCGCTGTTTAGCTCATCGCACTGTTTTGTGCATTTCAAAATCGATCGCGCTGTTTAGCGTATCGCACTGTTTTGTGCGTTGCATTCAATCGCACTGTTTAGCGCATCGCACTGTTTTGTGCATTGCATTCATTCGCGCTGTTTAGCGCATCGCACTGTTTTGTGCAGTTTACACTCGCGCTGTTTTGCGCATCGCACTGTTTTGTGCATTTTACATTTACACTGTTTTGCGCATCGCACTGTTTTGTGCAGTTTGCATTTCGCGCTATTTTGCGCATCACACTGTTTTGTGCAGTTTACATTCGCGCTATTTTGCGCATTGCACTGTTTTGTGCAGTTTACATTCACGCTGTCTAGCGCATCGCACTATTTTGTGCACCTCAGTTGTATCATTTTACACTCTGTGTGGCATGCGTGTCACACTTGTACTATTTTGCATCTTATGAGGCCTGCGTGTCTCATTTGTATCATTCTGCATCTTGTGTGGCATGCGTGCCACACTTGCATCATTTTGCACCTTATGAGGCACGCGTGTCTCATTTGTTTCATTTTACATTCCGTGTGGCATGCGTGTCACACTTGCATCATTTTGTATCTTATGAGGCATGCATGTCTCATTTGTATCATTCTGCATCTTGTGTGGCATGCGTGTCACACTTGCATCATTTTGCACCTTATGAGGCACGCGTGTCTCATTTGTTTCATTTTACATTCCGTGTGGCATGCGTGTCACACTTGCATCATTTTGCATCTTATGAGGCACGCGTGTCTCATTTGTTTCATTTTACATTCCGTGTGGCATGCGTGTCATACTTGCATCATTTTGCACCTTATGAGGCACGCGTGTCTCATTTGTTTCATTTTACATTCCGTGTGGCATGCGTGTCACACTTGCATCATTTTGCACCTTATGAGGCACGCATGTCTCATTTGTTTCATTTTACATTCTGTGTGGCATGCGTGTCATACTTGTATCATTTTGCATCCTATGAGGCATGCGTGTCTCATTTGTATCATCTTGCATCATGCCTCATTTGCATTGGCACATGTGCCCCATCTTCTTCATCGGCATGCGTGTCTCATTTTCATTTGGGATGCGTGTCACATTTTCGTTGGCTTGTGTGTCGGCGTTTGCATTAGCATGCGTGCCTCATTTGCATTGTCATGCATGTTGTTAACGATATTGTACCTGTTAAGTTTGTTTTCTTTTCAGGCACGATATTGTATGTACGGTTCATTTGAGGCTGGTGCAACCAGACGAACCGCGTAGGTATTACACGGTCTAGGAGACCTTAAATCCTTTGGAGGTGTGAAACCTTCGGTGCATTTCTTGTGCAATCGCCCACGGTCTAGGAGACCCTAAATCCTCTGAAGGTGCAAGTCCTTCGGTGTTTGTCGTGCCCGAACGACTGTTGTCAATGTCACATACATTATCATGCACTCGACGAACCGCGCAGGTGTCTACACGGTCTAGGAGACCTTAAATCCTTGGGAGGTGCGAAACCTCCGGTGCATTGATGTGTGCAGTTTACCTACATTGTTATGCATTCCTCGTGCAATTTACACGGTCTAGGAGACCTTAAATCCTTTGGAGGTGCGAAACCTTCGGTGCATCTCTTGTGCAGTCTCCACGGTCTAGGAGACCCTAAATCCACGGAAGGTGCAATTCCTTTGGTGTTTGTCGTGCCCGAACGACTTTTGGTGGTCTGGTAAAGCCACCTGCCTATGTTTGCGGTGAGTTCCTAGAAGACCAACTGGGACGGTGGAAACTAGAGTTCGAACGGCTTATGCCTAGAACGCAAAGGTTCGGGAGTTCCGAGACTAAAGTCTGGTTTAAATACCTAGGGGTGTATCCTCGGCTTGAAATCTGTATGGAAGCCCCATAGATTGAGGCGGCATGTCTACGCCTCAGTTCTGAATACTGAACCAACCTAGTATATCGCCCTGTTGGTAAGATAAGTTGCAATCATAGTCGTTGCATCATAGTGCATTGTCATGCATTTCCATTATAGCTTGCATGCATCCATTGCATTTTCCCCAGTAGATCGCATCATACTACATTGTCATGCATTTTATTTGCATTGTCTTGCATTTGCATTGTAGTTTGCATGCATTCATTGCATCACCTTCCATTTATGGCTTGCGCCTTTCCATGTTGAGCTTGGTCTGGTATGTGCCCATACTTCTCGTGTCGAAGCATAGTTCAGTGGACCGTTCTATGTTAGCCGCGGCTTGTTTGTGTACATGCCTTTCCTAGGCAAAATTTGGTTTGGCCTGCGTGCCATATCCGTTGCATTATAGTTTGCATGTATTCATTACATCACCTTCCATCTATGGCTTGCGCCTTTCCATGTTAAGCTTGGTCTGGTATGTGCCCTTACTTTTCACGTTAAAACACAGCTCTGCATGTGTACGCGCCTATTCCACGCTGGTATGGTTGTTTGAGGGTTGCGGCACCTTTTCTATGTTAGACATGGCTCGTATGCGTACATGCCTTTCCTAGGCAGGATTTGGTTTGGCCCGCGTGCCATATCCATTGCATTTTAGTTTGCATGCACTCATTATATCACCTCCGCCTATGACTCGCGCCTTTCCATATTGAGCTTGGTCTGGTATGTGCCCATACTTCTCGTGTCGAAGCATAGTTCAGTGGACCGTTCTATGTTAGACGTGGCTTGTATGCGTACATGCCTTACCTAGGCAAGATTTGGTTTGACCCGCGTGCCATATCCATTTCATCTCCCCAGCATATCCATATATATATTACATTGTAGTGTAATTTTTGCATCCAGCATTAGGATCATTGTCCTTTCTCCAGCGGGTCGTATCCCCACTTATGTCAATTCCCCCCAATACTTGTTCTTGTGTCTGTCTACGATGCTCATAGTTCAGTTGACCGTTCTATGGTAGACAGACTTATTACCTCCATCAATCTATTTGACATAGGTGTGGTCTCGAACCACTCGTGATTGGATCGTGATTCAATTGCTTTGCATATAGTTTGCATTGTTTCAATTGCATTTTCATTTTCATTTGCATTGTTTATACATTGTTTTGTATATATTGCATGATCATAAGTTGTGTCTGGCTCTGTGCATTGTCTTGCATTTTGCCCCTGCCTTCGCGCGCTTATCTTGTTTGTCTTACATGTTTGTCTGAGTCTTCGGCCTTGTCAAAAATAGGTCGTCTCTGGGCTTTGACATTCACTCCCGTCATTGTTATGACTTTCGAGTTCTGTCAAAGACCGTCATTGTTATGACTTTCGAGTTCTGTCAAAGAAGGGCAACTGTAAGACACCCCATTTTTTGACCGTCGTCAAGACTTGGACCTCACCGTTCTGAACACTCGGTGATCATCCATGTTTGTGTTCGTTGGGAGTTCCCGGAGGTCTCGGCTACGCGCGCCTTGCCTCAGGATCTCC
>NW_021025113.1:780553-798220 GCF_004153795.1 Camellia sinensis | reverse complement strand
ATTTATGCTTTAGCATCTCGCATGCGTGTGAATGTTGCCATGACAGTATGTTTGCCATGTGGCTAAGTGCTTATATGTTCACTACTGTTTGAATGCCTGTGGGTAGTGGTGGAGATGGTGCCTTGAAGTCTCCAAAAGGGGAGGGCCACCCCCTCTCCTTGTTGTCCTTGAAATGGACCATTTTTGGCCTCTTGAGGGAGCATCATGTTAGAGTGTGTATTGGTCATGTCTTGGTTGTTTTCCATGCTTATTATGCCATGATATAACCTTGTTGTGTGTTGGTTTTGGTACACCATGCATGCTTAGCATACCTACCATGTAATGCCATGTTATTGCCTTAATATGCCTTAGGTTGTTAGCCTTCGTTCGAGCATGTTTTAGGTCTAGTTTTGTGAAGCTTGTGTGCTTATTTTGCCATGCTAGAGGTCTGTCCATAGTTGTTTGGGTCGGATTTGGCATGCTTAGTATAGCTCCTTTGCATTCCGGCTTGTTGGCCTTAAGTGTATGAATGTATAGCATGACATTCTTGCATTGATTTAGTGGTTTGGGACTATCCACCATGTTATTTCAGTCCACTTATCATGCTCATATGCTTACATTTCATGACCCTTTTGATGTTTCAAGAATTGATGTTTCATGCTTCATGTTTATGCCTTTGTGTATGCCTCTAAGATTAGGTCATTTAGGTGTCATCTAAGTGGTTCTTGAGGCTTACTTTTGCATGATTTGGGGCTGTTTTGATTCAATTTGGTCATTTGCTTCATGAGTCATATGGTCATGTTTTAGGTCATTAGGTTTGATTGCATGCATAGCTTGCATTGGTAGGTTAATTTGGCATCATTTCCTACATGCTTTCCAGGCTTATAATGCATGTCATATGTCCATGATCATTCCCTTCTAAGTGTGCTTAGAAATTGTCTTTTGATGCTTAAGCATTTAGGCCTTAACATGTGCATGTGTGCATGCGTGCATGTGTATTTGGTCCCTTATTATAGCACTTTGACCATTGTTTTAGGCCTAATTAGAGTTGCCTAAATCATGTATAAGTCCACCTTTCCACCAATTTGCATTGCCTCATGTTTGCTTGTATGCTTACATAATTGTCTTGCCATGCCATGTTGCATTCTTAGCTTGCATACCTAGGTTGCATTGCATCTTGCATGCATGCCTTGTTCCTTGACTTGGTGATAGGAATTGGGCCTTGGTTTGTTTGTTTGATTTGCATTTCATTTGACATGAAAGTTGCACACTTGATCCTTTGGGCCGTCATGCATGGGAATGCGTGATTGGCGGTCCGAGAATCGAGACACATGCCCCTTTGAGTCACAAACATGATAGGGGGCATGATTAGTGCATAGATTGCTTGAATTGTATTGCCATGCAAGTTCTGTCCTCTGCTGCTGTGAGTTGCAGGTTCTGCAGACATTCTTTGCCGACCAGCAGCGTACATCGTCGACCGGCAATTATTCTTCTGCCGATAGCTTCATTTTGTGCCGGTGACCACATACCACTGCCGGTGGTAATTCTACTCAGCCGGTGATGATTCCCAGTATCCAGAGAAACATCCTTGAGACTTTGGTAGTCTTCAGAGAGGCAGAGCAGAGAAAACAGAGGCAGACTATGCATGGCGGTGCACTTCCGAGCAAGACCCGAGCACGCGCTGCATCTGGCCCTCTTCTCGAGGCAGTTTACTGCTTTTCCTAGCTTAGTTTGTTAGCTAATTAGGTAATTTGTAATATTTAATTAGCTTGCGTAGTTAATTAATTTGTATTATTTATTTGGTCCCTCCGAATGAGGGCAAATCTATAATAAGTGTGCGTGAGTGTGTGTATGTCTTCCAACCTCACGTCTTTCTTCCCTTTTATTTACCCGCTTATGATGGTAGACTAGCGCATATTTAAATTAGCATGCCTTATGCTATGCATGCGTGCATCCATACATTTGTTTTGCATGCACCGGGCTCGGTACATCATGCTAACTGCATTTGTATCCCAAAGGCTCCAGGCCAACTCTTTCGATATTCCCTCCACAAGTTGGTTGCAGTGGCTATAGTTGCTGCAGTAGTCATTTCCCGCGGTGCCGACAAAGTGCCTCTGCAACTTGGGCGTTGCTAGTAATGCCTCTACAACTTAGTTGCTTCGGGTCTCTCATTCCCTCAACAACTGTAGATGGCGGCGGAACCAACAATACTTGGAATGGCGGCACTAAGAAAAAGTACCTCCGCAACTTGGCCGCCGCAAGTGTCGCCTCTGTAACTTAGTTGTTTCGGCTTTCTCTCTCAGCAACTTCAAGTGGTGGCTGAACCGACATTATTGGGGAAGCTGCTTATGTGATATAACTGCTCGAACGCCTGTGGGTGAAGGTTGGATTGTTTGAGTTGGAAAAACTCGTTGAAATCCGTGTTTTAGCCTACTTGCGAGTAGCAAATTCCAAAGCGCTTTTCAAAACAAACGGATATGCAATGCTTGTTTCCAAATTAGGCAATCTAGTCTATACTTGTTTGCTGTGCGCATAATATAGTAATTCTAGGCTAATAAACGGAATAAGAACACATAAAGTTTTCAAAAACAGATATCACGATTAGTAGAGGCCGATCTTCGGATCGGGCGAAAGGGGGTGCTCATAGCTGACCTTCCCCGATCGTACCCAAGCTCCCGAGCCAAGACAACTCTGGTGATGACGGACATGTGGCCTTCGGCACCGAGTCAAGGTTTCCTAAATTCCCCCGTAAAAAATATTTAGGTGGCGACTCTGTATCTAGCAAAGCAGTCCATGTTTGGCACTTCTTTTCAAAAATCTGTTTCTCAAAATGATTTGCCGGATTTGGACTCTTTGGTTTAGATTAAGAACCGTGACACAAATCGAGTCCGAGCTGTAGTGACCCCAAAAATGAACAGAACGGGACTCACCCTCCCGGGGCGTTCGGGGACGTCTACAGCTGCTGACCTTCTCCCCCCATGGCCGACCATTTTTTGTCTTGGGAGACCACTTGTGGTGGTCGGCCGACCACTTCAAGTAGCTGGCCGACCACTCCTGCTTTTCATCACCTTTTTGGAGATATTTTTAGTACAGCTGTGTCAGCTGGAAGGCACAGAAGCCATCCTCCATACACGTGTATGGAGGGATGGCTTTGAGGCCAGAGCTTGTCCAACAAGCTTGTTCTTTGTTCTTTATAAGAGAGAACCTCCCCCTCCCTTCTCAAGGTTCAGAAAATCTTACTTGAGCTATACATATCATCTATATCTATACATCACCATTACTCTCTTGTTTTGTGCCTAAAAGTGTCATTTTATCACACTTTTGCACACAAACACACACTCAAACACCATACTCTTGGAGTTGAGGTCCCTTGAAGTTGTTTTTGAAGTTTTTGGACTGGTTTTGGTTCAAAAAGTGTGCTGGAGTTGCAGCTTTGAAGGTGTTCTTCAAGGGTGAGAAACTAGCATTTTAAACCCTTGTTTTGCTTAAGCTTTTGGACCTATTTGCATGCTGATTTAAGCTTAACTTTCTACTGCAAAAAGTTCTGATTTTTGGTCCTTAAAATGTTTGTATAAGGTCACTTTTGTGTTGGGGGTAGTCTACCCCCTCTTAGGCCTTGTTTGGTCTTGTTCTTCTGTCATCTTCTAAGCTATTGGGACCACCTTGTTTTGGCCTTCTCACCACTGAAACTCAGAGGGATTTTAGTGGTGGAAATGGTGTTTTGAGGTCCCAAATAGGAGAGGGTCATCCCCTCTCCTTATGTCTTGAATACTTGCTTCATATGCCTCATGTTTGAGCATGTTTGTTAAGCTTATATTGGCTCCATCTTAGCTTGTATTTGGGGGTTATTTCAGCATGGCATACCACTGTTTTCACTTGGTTTTGTCACCTCATGCATGCTTAATACACTTGTAGTGTAATCCTCATAAACTAGTCTTGTATGCTTCATGAAGTAGCATGTCAGTCTAGTTTATTTTGAGTCTATCTCAGCATGCTCTTTGTGTTTTTTTGCCATGTTATACCTCTATTAAGGTTTGGTTTAATAGCCCTTTGCATGCTCCTTGCACTTGTAGTGCATTTCCATTCAATAGCCTAATGTGTACTATGCTTTAGACCATCATTCTAGCATGATTTTGGCTTAACTTCAAGATGATTTTCTCCATGTTTTAGCATGCTCTAGCTCTGATTTATGTTGTTTTGGTCATGCATTCCTTGCTTTGTATAGCTATAGTGCATTCTAGCTTGTTAGCTTTGTGTGTCAAGTCCACTAGCATGCATTACTTTGACTATTTTCATGATTTGGCATCATTTGAAATGTGATTTCAGTTCATGTAGTGTGGTCATACACTCGCATTTGTCACTCTTTCAATGCGTTGGAGGGTTTGCTCTTTACGTCTTAAACATGGGTCATTGCGTATGCCTTAATGCCTAAGCTTGCGAGCTATCATTTCAATGTGTTTTTAGGGTTTTCTTGCCATGATATAACTGTAGACACCCCATTTTTGACCGACCTTAAGACTCGGCCGTGAGCCCTGCCTCCGGACTTCCGAACCCTCTTTTGTGCTTTGCCACGGTTTGCGAACCAGGCTCAGTTTTCTTTGTTTCTTTTCCTGAGGGGAGGGAGAGGTCCCGTAGACCATCTCTCAGTGGCCGTGGGCTACATTTGGTGGCCGTAGGCCATTTTGCCCATTTCGGAGCCCGGTTCCCGGTTTTCGGAGCTGTCAGGCCGTGTGCCTCGGTTCGGGACCGCTTAACCATCTCCGTTTGTTCTGATTTTTGGCATACTTCCTTTCTACTCCCTTTTGAGGGACACTGGGGTCTGAGAAACCCACTTCGTGGCTGAATGCCACTTTCGGTGCTTAACAGCCCATTTTCGGGACCCTGAACTGCGCGTTTTGGCCCCCGAACATTCGTTTTGCAACGGTTTTCGTTCATTTTTGGCAGGTACTTCTGTTTTATCACTGGGAAGGCCGTAGAAGGGTGGGAGGCCAATAATTGTTGCAGAAACCAGTTATATATCCCCCGACGCCCTCCGATGCCTGTTTTTCACACTTCCGGGCTAATGTTGAACACCTTGGGGCCACTTTCTTGAACTTTGAACCACATACTTGTGATGTACACACATGGGAGGACCCTAAAAGTTGGTGGCCGGCCAGTAATTCCACCTAACCCTTTTGAACCCCTCCTTTCGGGCTAATGTTGAACACCTTGGGGCCACTTTCTTGAACTTTGAACCACATACTTGTGATGTACACACATGGGAGGACCCTAAAAGTTGGCTCACAAGGAATATCATACATGACAGATTCTCATCAGGAAGTGGTACATGTCCTCAGGTCATGGCTATGGAGCCGTCTGATGAACCAGTTCTTAGAGTCAATCGGATGCAAACAGCACTTGTGCTTGGAGGGAGTGTTCCTTCTGCTGTTCCTCCAGATCTGTTAATTTCTAAGTCAAAAGATTTTGTGCCTTTACAACGGGACACAGTCAAGATTTTGGCCTCAATACTTACACCACCTTTATGCCCATCAGCACTTTCATCAAAGTTTAGAGTTGCTGTTCTGTTAAATGGTTTGCCTGGTGCGTGTCTTTGCGATTTGTGATTTGTTGATTAAAATATTTTTTTTTTCAGGAGTTTGCTGATTATATTGTTGATTGAGGATACAATATCACTACTATCTATTGTAATTCACATGGCAGTGTCAAATGATTTGTTAAGAAAACACTGATGGACAGGGCTGCTATGTTTCCAAAGCATCATTTAGACTTCAACTGGTTTAATATCCTCAATATTGGATTTGTGAAAAAGTTTTTTAAATGGATATATTGACTATTTCTGAAATGCTTACAAGTTAAACAATTGAAGTATCTGATTGTTCTCGCCTTGTTTTTATTTATTTATTTATTTTTACTTTACTATAATTGTAGATATATTTGTCGGTGAGTGCTGATCCAGTAGTTGCTGCAGGGTGTGGCAAAAGGACTGTGGTTAAATATATTGCTAGCCGATTGGGCCTTCATGTAGTAGAATATAGTTGTCATAATCTAGTGGGATCCTCTGAAAGAAAGACATCTGTTGCATTAGCAGAAGCTTTCAAAACAGCTCGCAGGTATTTGGCATGATGAGCTATTGAATATTATATGTGCAAGCTTTTCTGTAACTTATGTGCTGTAGTCTTCATAATCTGGTAGTACTTTCAAATCATTGATTGTAGATTCTTGCTAAATAATCTAAATGGCATCAAACTTTCCCCCTTCTTTGCCCATCCCCAAAAATTAGGAATATGGAAAAGACATAGGTGATTGAACCTTTAATAATTTTTGTTATACTGGTTTATTTTTTCCCACTGAAAATGTAGATGGAGACTCACCCCTTTTCTCCTTCCAACAATAACATTTGAAGAATTCTTTTTTTTTTTGTATTCTTAAATACATTGAAGTCTCTGTGCAAGCAAGCAGTGGGTATATACAGTTATGAACCATCTTGCATGGTATTTTGCATTTCATTCATTGTTTATTTTAAATGCTTCAAGTCATCTAAATTCTATGTTGAGGAGCGTAATTACTTTATAATTTCTCCTATTCTGCTGTTTTTATGATTTTCCTAATATTATTTGACCATTGCTTGTCACCATTCAGACCTAGAATTGGAGAAAAACGTGGTGCTGTTTTTTTATCCAACAATTCAAAAGTTTCTCCCAATAAATCTTCTCTGAAAATAAATGAATAAAAGAGTTTTCCCAAATTCATGTCCTTGTTTAGGTGGGGATGATCATTAAGTAATTCCAAACAACCCCCTTTTTTTTTTTTTTTTCTTCTTCCTCTTTTTCTTTTTAAATTTTGTATAATGCTTAAAATCATTCTAGGCAGCAATCCATTATACTCCAGTGTGGCTCAGAATAATCATATTGTGGAGAAGATCTTTTGGGCTTGGACCATATGAGAAATCCAGTGATAAAGTTTGTTTTTGTGAACGTGTTTCATTTTACTAATATTTCAAAAATCTTTATATTTACAAATTTATTTTACTTATTAAATTGGGTAAATTACACTTGCCTCCACTGAGTTATGGAGAAAATACAAATAGCCCTATAGTTTTGGCATATGTGCATTGACTTCCCTTTTAGTAATGCTAAAGGAACTGAAATTGATGCAAATATGTGAAATCACAATAATAAACAAGAAAAAATAATTACATTTCAATGTAAATGATATGACATCATTGTTTTTCCATCCATATAACTAAAGAATTATTGATGAAAAGGAGGCTAAGTAGTATGTGGATTAAAACGTTAAGGGAGCCTAATGTAATCATGTCAAAATTATGGAGTTTACTATATTTTCTCCAAACCTCAAGGGATGTAAGTGTTATAATTAATTGCACTTAATTAGGTTGTTGCTGCTTGTTCCTTACATTTTAATCTTGTTACAGATACTCACCAGCAATTCTTCTTCTCCGCCATTTTGATGTTTTGCGGAACCTGGTTTCTCAAATGGGTTCGCCTCTTGATCAAGTTGGTGTTACGTCTGAAGTTGCATCTGTTATCAGGGAATTTACAGAGCCAGTTATGGAAGATGAAGACATTTATTATGAAGAAATTTCCAATGATGATTCTGTAAGATGCAAGTTTGTATCATTTTAGGTCTCTAAACTTCTTTAACATAACTGAAATTTTAGATATCTCAATATGAATTGTTTACTATGTATTAATTGTGACTCTAAGCACTATCATTCTTTCTTCCCATTTGCTTTCCTTCTGTTCTTTTAAATCCTAGAACGCAAATTCTAAATTGGAGAATTGAAACTTTAACTAATAAAGGATACTAATACTATAATACAGAGAAAAGGGAGATCGTCCTTAAGTATGGGTAAAGACAAAATTAAGTATGGAAGCAAAAAGAGCATACCAAAGTAAAAGGAAACGAGAAAATAAATTTGAAAAAGAAGAAATAGCAGCACACGAGGAGGGCTTGAATCTGTAGCCCAAAACACCCAAGAACCATGGCTGGTTGCCGGTGATTTTAATGACTATTCTAGCTCTAAGGAAAAAAATAGTTTTTCAGTTACTCAAAATCAAAGCCAGAATATTAGTCAAACTCGTCGGAGAAGCAAAAAATTTACTGAACGAATTAATGATTGTAATCTTATGGATATGGGGTGTGTGGGGCCAAAGCTTACTTGGACTAATAATCATAAAGGGTGGGCTAACACCATGGTCAGGCTTGACCGAGCTCTTTGTAACACAGAATGGCGAACTCTCTTCCCTGAGGGCTATGTTCGCAATCTTCCACGCACCTATTCGGATCATTCACCACTTATGGCCTTCACTCAAGGTAAATCTATAACTCCTTCTCCTGTTAAATCTTTTAAATTTCAAGTTGCTTAGGTTACTCATACCGGTTTTCGTAAACTTGTTGAGGAGCAGTGGTTGCCTACTAACCCATATCATCTTTTAGATAATCTTCACTCCTTGGCCCTTTCGGCCACAGATTGGAATAGAAATGTGTTTGGCAATATTTTTAGGAAAAAAAGGTGGCTCCTAGGACGTATAAATGGCATACAATCTGCTCAAGCTGTTCATTACTCCCATAACCTCCACAGCCTTGAAAACCAACTTATTGAGCAATTCAATGAAGTCCTTTACCAAGAGGAGTTGTTGTGGTTTCAAAAGTCCCGTTCTAACTGGATCACACAGGCAGAGAGGAACACGAAATTTTTTCATCTCTCCACCATTATCAGAAGAAGAAAATCTAAGATTGAGGTGCTCAAAAATAATGATGGGGTTTAGGTAGATAATTCTACTGAGTTGAAAGCCCTGGTGAATGAGTACTTTAAGAACCTTTTCTCTTATACACCTACTACTGCTTTTTCTCATTGGAATAATTTGTCTAGGCATCTCACTACTGAGGATAACCTTGACCTTGTTAGAAACATCACTCCTGAGGAAGTTTGGAAAGCTGTCAAGAACATTCAAGCTTTCAAAGCTCCTGGGAGAGATGGTTTCCAAGCTTTTTTCTATCACACATTTTGGGATATTGTTGGGGGATCTGTTTTTGAACTTGTGCGTAATTTCTTCTCTACCAGAAATATCCCTCTTGACATTAACAGAACTCTTATAGCTCTCATACCTAAAGTGGATAACCCCGAATCCATTAAACAGTTCCGCCCTATAAGTCTTTGTAATGTCACATATAAAATCATTACTAAAATTCTGGTTAGTAGATTGAGACCTTTGCTTAATGGTATTATCAGCCCAAACCAAAGCAGCTTCATTCCAAGGAGATCTACCAGTGACAACATTATCATAACCCAAGAAGCTATCTAACAGATCACCGGCGGTGAGAAGAGGAGATGAGATCGGCAAGGGAAGGAGAGGCTAGATCGGCACAGCAGCGAGGGGCGGTGAGGAGAGGAGAAGCTAACAGATCAGCGGCGGTGAGGAGAGGGTGACGGCGGTGAGGAGAGTGAACCGATCGGCGCTGAATCTGTGCCTGAATCGATGAGGAGAATGAGCAGCGGCGTCGTGTCTGTGTGTGTGTGTGTGTGAGTGACAAATAGGTCTGAACCGATAAATTATTGGGTGTGTTTGAGGCGCCAAAACATTTTTATTTCCCTCTAAAATATTTAGTGACTAAATTATTTATTGGTGACAAAATTATTTCCTCATCAAAGATAAAAATATTGACCACAAAAATCGTTTTGTCACTAAATGATATTAAAATATTAAAAATTATTCGTGACAAAAATATATTTGTCATTAATAATTTTATAATTGGTGACAAATTTTTTCGTCACCAAAAGTTTCAAAATTTTGGCACCCTTCCAAAATATTAGCGGGAAAATATTTGGTGACAAAAAAAATATAAATAATGACGAAAAATAATTTCGTCACCTAATTTTTTTATTATGATTTAGATTGGTGACGAAATTTTATTTTTGTCTCCAAAAATGGTACATTTGGAGACGAAATATGATTTTCCTCATTAAAAGATACGTATTTCGTGACAAAAAAAAATTTCGTCATTAGTTTTCGTCTCTAAAGACTATTTTTGTTGTAGTGATATATATATATATATATATATATCTGTGTGTGTGTATATATTATCTCAGAACAGTGGTTGTAGATCTGGAGACAAGGCAGAAATGTTCATCGCGATTTGGATCTGGAAGGAGCTCTCCGTTACCGATCTTTCTCTAGATTTCTCTGTCGTGGCTTCGATCTGGAAGGTGCTCATTCATCTAAAAGTGCTCATTCATGTCTCTCATAGAGAGTAGAGAGAGAGAGAGAGAGAGAGAGAGAGAGAGAGAGAGTTGAGAACTTGAGAGTAGACAGAGATAGAGAGTGAGAGAGAGTGAGAGAGAGAGAGAGTTGAGAATTGATAGATATTAGATATAATAGACATATTAGATATTGGATATAATAACCTTCTGATAAAAAAAAAAGATATAATAGCCTAAACATATATAATAAAACTTAAACATATATATATATATATACATACGGGACTGTCGGGGACTGTTCGGGTCGGGGTTGGGAACTTATCACCGTCCTCGGCCCAAAAATCATCGGGGATTTAATTTTTAATACCATCCCCGGCCCTATGGGGGTAATCTTCGGGGAAAACCCGTTCTAATCGGGGTCGGGGGGTCGGGTCCTCGTCAGGCTGGGTTCAAATTGCCATCTTTACTCTGAGTTGGTCTCGTCGGTGCTCTGTCCAGACGTTCCGCTGCCGTTCTCGTTTCAGCGCCGTCTGCTTGTCACTGCTGTTCCGATCTCTATAAGTTCCCTTGAGATTATTCTTTTCTTGCCTTTTTCTGTCTTGATCGTCCTTTTTGGCCCTTACGCCATTGTCTCCGGCATTTGGTTTTATTTTCTGTCTAGTCTGAGTTTCGTCTTTGTCCCATTAGGTTTGTTTAATGGGAAAGTTTCGATCATTAGTTGATATCCCAGAGGCTATGACCATGTTTCGCCGAGACTGCAGTATCCCTGATGATGTGACCCTTTCGCTGGCGAAGGTTGACGCCAAGCGCATGGGCACTAGGAGTACTGTGGCCTTCCTAGTTGCGGCCATTGTTGAGGGAGGGGTTCGGTTTCCCATTGACCCTTTGGTTGCACCAAGTTCAGCTTACCTCTATGTAGGTGTCTGTTAATCTGTTCCGAGTCGTCTGCGGTGTCTCCGCTCTTAACAGGCGGTTGGGTTTAAATCTGGACATCTGGGACATTTTGGGTTGCTATACTCTTTTACACAATAAGGATCACAACACGTACTACCTTCGTGTTCGTTCAGTTGATTGTCATCTTGTGACTGGTTTACCTGATTTGGACAAGCGTAACGATGATTTTTTATAAGTCGATGGTAATTGGGAGTTTCTTGTTGGGACTGAGTTCCAATTTGAATGGATGCCCCAGAAGGATGGCTACCCAGGTTTGAGTCCTTTCTTCTAGTGTTTCTGTGTTATTTGCCTTATTTTGAATGTTGCTCTAATGTTGCCTTTCTTTTCTACAGAGGCTTCTCGTTTTCAGCGCAGGCCAAACCGAGAGAACACCGAGGCCATCAAAGTTGTTTTGAGGTACAAGAAGAGGTTTGCGCACGAGCTATTGGATTACCAAGCGACTTATCGTTCTACCATCCCGAAGAAAGCAAGGCTTGCTGCATCTCTTCTGGATTCTAATACTAAGACTGATACATCCCTTACCCCTCTAGTTACGAATCGCCGCAGAAGCCAAGTGTAGCCACCCAATTTTTGACCGACCTTAAGACTCAGACGTCACCGATTGAGCGCTCGGTGACATCGCATAATGTGCTCGTTCAGAAGTTTCAGAGTCGCGGCCGTGAGCCCTGCCTCCGGACTTCCGAACCCACTTCTGTGCCTTGCCTCGGTTTGCGAATCAGACTCGGTTTTCTCTGTTTCTTTTCCCGAGGGAAGGGAGAGGTCCCGTGGACCATCTCTCAGTGGCCGTGGGCTACATTTTGTGGCCGCAGGCCATTTTGCCCATTTCGGAGTCCGGTTTCCGGTTTTTTCGGGACCGTTGGCCGTGTTCCTCGGTTCGGGACCGCCTAACCATCTCCGTTTGCTCTGATTTTTGGCATACATCTTATTTACTCCCTTTCAAGGGACACTGGGGTCGGACAAACCCACTTCGTGGCCGAATGCCACTTTCGGTGCTTAACAGCCCATTTTCGGGACCCCGAACTGCGTGTTTTGGCCCCCGATCATTCGTTTTGCATCGGTTTTCGTTCATTTTTGGCGGGTGCCTCTGTTTCATCACCAGGAAGGTCACTGGAGGGTGGGAGGCTAGCAATTATCTTGGCAACCAGTTATATTCCATTTTCGCCCTCCGACACCCGTTTTTCGCACTTCCGAGCCAATGTTGAACACCTTGGGGCCACTTTCTTCAACCCCAAACCACATATTTGTGTTGTACACACATGGGAGGACCCTAAAAGTTTATGGCCCGCCAGAAAATCCAATTGAACCTTTTGAACCCCTCTTAAAAATGGCTTGTTCTCTTTCCAGTTTTAGAGTTTCCAAATTCGAACCACAGGGTTGTGATGAGGAGACCTGGGAGGCCACCTTTTTGTGGTGGCCGGCCACTAAAGCAAGTTGACCTTTTTGACCCCTAGCCGGCCGGCTAGGGGAGGTGGCCGGCCGGCCACCTGCAAGCCCAAAAGGTGGCCGGCCATGTTCCTTATGCTTGGTACTTTACAGCTGTATGGTTGTTCCCCCCAGAAAATATCTCAATCCGGGGGATATTTTGTGGGGGAAAGCCTTGGTCCTTTTCCCCCACCCTTTCCTTACATGCTCCCCCTCCTTTTGGTCCTTATAACCAGCTGCAAGCATTGGTTTTAGGGGTTGGAAAAATTGGTCTTCAAGCTTGCATACAAAAATCCCTCTCTATCTCTCTCATTTCCTTGGAAAACCTCCAAGTCCAACACCACCATTTCTTCTACACCACCAACCTCCACCCTTCCATCCTCCATTCCAGAAGTTTGAAGGTGTTCTCCAAGGCCTAAGGAGTCACAAACTCAAGCCAAGAGGCAACCAAAGTCAAGCCTTCAAGGGTAAGTAGTTTTTTTCCCTTTTTAAGCTTATTTTGGTATCTTTTCTTAGCCATATATGCTTATTGTTTTGAGCTTCGGCCCTAACTGAAAGTGGCCTTATTTTGAGATCTTTATCACTTTTGCTTAAGGGCTCAACCTTGTTTGAGCCCTCCATATCACACTTGCTTCAATATCTTCCTTGAATGCTATTTTCTTGCATGTCTTGGCAGCCCATTATGCTTCTATTTTTGGACGTTTTACAGAACTAAAAACAGTCTTATTTTGGTCCATTCTTCATGTTTCATTAGGGGTCTTTGGCTGTTTGATGAATATTTTGCATACCTCATGTTATAGCCACTTTTGAGCCTCATTTTGCATTGCATTTCTAGCATGTTTGTATACTGTTTTGGGGTTTTTACAGTTCTGTAAATATGCATATTTTTGGTCCCTCTTCAATGTTGTAGAAGGGAATTTTTCATTTTGGGCTTTGCATATACCACTTGCCTCTTTGGCCACCTTTTGGCCTTTTTTCTTGCATAAGAGCTGAGCCATATCTATGTTTGTTTTTAGGGTTTTTACAGTTCTGTAAAGTGGCTTATTTTTGGCCCTTCTTCAATGTTGTTGAAGGGCCACAACCTATTTGGAGTTAGCAGCTGTGAGTTGCTTCATAATCTCATGTTTAGGGCCATTTTTGCATGCCATTGTTGCCCTATCTTTGCTTGCTGTTTGGCCATGATTTGTACTGAAAAAATACTTATTTTGAGGCTGCCTTGCTTCTGTCTTTTCATCTCATGTACCAATTATGCATATTGAAAAGCCTTAGGTATCCTACAACAATTTCATATGTTTTGTATTGAAAATATTACATTTATATGCTAGAGGTTTGAGGAAATAGGAAGAAATGAAAGAAAACTAAGTTAGGAGTGGAAATTGCATGAAACGATTAGGAAGAAAGTGAGCCGCCTACACTAATTTTGACATATCTCTTCGTATACTTAAAATTTGGATATGAGACCACCACCACTGGAAACTATACTTTAGGGGCTTGAATTTAGGCTCAAGAATGGCTTAAAACCGAGTTTGGATGAGGGATATGCCTATTTAAAGTTGGGCTAAAGCTAGGGAATTCCACATGTAGGAGACCAAATCCGCTCCTGCAAATTGGTCATAGCACGTGCCTTTTTTTTAGTCTTGAATTTGTGTTATAAGTTGGGTCGCTGCTTGTGCAGGAACCAATTTCTCACATGCGAAGGAGATGCCACACATGCGATTCTTCATGTCACACATGCAGGAAATCTGGGCAAGTTTGCAATTGCTTGTTCTTCGTGGTTCTTGTGGTTTCCAATCCATTTTTCACATTTCTAAGGTCCAAAACTTGGTTCTTAACATCCTAATATGTATATCTATGATGTAGAATCAATAAAAACTTGTTTGTATACATAGTTTTAGGTTTAAAACAAACAAAAGGTAGGATTTGATTCAACTTCATATCTTTTCCAAATCTTTCCTTACTTCATCATTTTCAATCATCAAAACTAAGATTCTAAAGCTTCTAAGTGTATAAAATTTGTGTAGATTCATAGTATAACACTTGTATGACTCAAATCTAAAGTAAAACCAATTGAAAACATCTTTTCTCTAACAAATCCTTAAACTTTTTTTCTAACTTCCATATTTTCCATTTTTCTCTATTTACATCTTTCCAAAACATGGATCAAATGGGTTTCTAGCTAGGTTATGATAACTAAACATGGAAGAGGATTGAATTCCTTACCTTGTTATGATTTTCTCTTGAATTCAGGTTGAATCTTTGAATTTTCCTTGATTTTCTTTCTTTTTCCCTTCATTTTCTCTTTTCCTTCTCTTTTTTCATCTCCCTATTCCTTTCTTCTTCTCGTTGATTCTACTTCTCTACAGAATTTTCTTCTTTCCTTTTGATATATATAAGCTTTTATTTCGTCATTAACTTGTTTATTTCACTGAATCGCGATTTATTGACTTAACTAGGTTTAATCAAGGTTAACTTAAGTATTTTACAAATTGACTCATTATCTTAATTAATTAACCATAATCTTAATTAATCAAGGTTAATGTCTAATTAATCAAGGTTGAACTTAGCTTAATTAGTCTTGGTTAATGTTCACTATTAATTAATAGTAATCCTGATTAGCAAAATGGCATATGGTATTAAAATGACGAGTACATTAGTCTAAGGTCTTTAATCTCCTCAATTAGTTAGTAGTTTGGGCATCAGGCCTGCGGGCACCAGTTTGTGAATTTGGGCATCAGGCCTGCGGGCACCAGTTTGTGAATTTGGGCATCAGGCCTGCGGGCACCAGTTTGTGAATTTGGGCATCAGGCCTGCGGGCACCAGTTTGTGAATTTGGGCATCAGGCCTGCGGGCACCAGTTTGTGAATTTGGGCATCAGGCCTGCGGGCACCAGTTTGTGAATTTGGGCATCAGGCCTGCGGGCACCAGTTTGTGAATTTGGGCATCAGGCCTGCGGGCACCAGTTTGTGAATTTGGGCATCAGGCCTGCGGGCACCAGTTTGTGAATTTGGGCATCAGGCCTGCGGGCACCAGTTTGTGAATTTGGGCATCAGGCCTGCGGGCACCAGTTTGTGAATTTGGGCATCAGGCCTGCGGGCACCAGTTTGTGAATTTGGGCATCAGGCCTGCGGGCACCAGTTTGTGAATTTGGGCATCAGGCCTGCGGGCACCAGTTTGTGAATTTGGGCATCAGGCCTGCGGGCACCAGTTTGTGAATTTGGGCATCAGGCCTGCGGGCACCAGTTTGTGAATTTGGGCATCAGGCCTGCGGGCACCAGTTTGTGAATTTGGGCATCAGGCCTGCGGGCACCAGTTTGTGAATTTGGGCATCAGGCCTGCGGGCACCAGTTTGTGAATTTGGGCATCAGGCCTGCGGGCACCAGTTTGTGAATTTGGGCATCAGGCCTGCGGGCACCAGTTTGTGAATTTGGGCATCAGGCCTGCGGGCACCAGTTTGTGAATTTGGGCATCAGGCCTGCGGGCACCAGTTTGTGAATTTGGGCATCAGGCCTGCGGGCACCAGTTTGTGAATTTGGGCATCAGGCCTGCGGGCACCAGTTTAGTAGTTTGGGCATCAGGCCTGCGGGCATCACTATCAGTATTTTGGGATCCAGTTTACCCGAGGGTAACAGTTTGCAGGCCGAATTTTGGTGCAGAATTCAGTAGAGAGCACACTCATTCAAATAGGCTCATATCTATTCAGGTGGAATCAGGCTGAGATGCTGTCTATTTTCTCTTTTGCCAGGTAGTCTGGGAACCATAGCTTCAGAAGGCTCCGATATCCCCCGAGGTTCATCGAACTTGTGCTGATAGACTTTGTTAGGTCAGAGATTCAGTTCAAGGGTAATTAGTGTTCTTTCGCTGAGGCAAAGTAAAGAAAAGCCGGTCAGGGCTCATATGTTCATCTAATCCGTCAGTCGCCAGTCACATCACCTTTGTTCAGACTCAGCAGGCCGTGATGGCACAAGGTTCGGAAGAATTTGCGGTCGTGGCAGCAGCGCTAAATCAGGGAACTGCCATGCAGGCTGAGACCAGTATTTAAACGCGGCGCCCATCTGGGACATCTGCCTCATATCCAGCTTTGGGACCCCAGCCGAACTTTGACCCAATTCCGCCAGTTGAAGATTTATAGTGTCTGAATCCTCGAGAAGGGTTGGCTCAAGCTCAGGTGCTCAAACCCTTGGTGCAGCCTAATGAGAGAACTCAACCCTTTCATGTTGATGAGTTCAATCTGACTGCAGTGAAAATTGCAAACCTTGAGAAGCAATTCAAAAAGGCACAGGGCCTTAACTCCATTCCTGGCATTGAGGATAGGCACACCGAGGCTTCCATCCGGCTCCCAGACAGATTCAAAATGCCATATATCGACCGTTTCGACGGGTCTGGAGATCCAATGGTACATATCCGACTTTTCTTGGATGTCCTGAAGCCGATGGGTCTGACTAAGCCACATAAACTCTCTCTGTATGGAAGAACCCTGTCGGGTGTAGCAGCCACTTGGTACACTAAGTTGGAAGATAAAGTGAAGCAAAACTGGGAAGAATTGGCCGAGGCCTTTGTTGATCAGTATTCTTACAATACCCAGGTTGAAATGACCATCCAAGAGCTTGAAGCAACTTGCCAGAACCCAACAGAGCCTTTTGTGGAATTCATTGCAAGGTGGAGAGCAAAAGCAGCACAAATGACAGATCGTCGCCCTTCTGAGAGGGATCAGGTGCAGATGATGGTCCGAAACCTCGAGCATGATATGTTGCAAAAGTTGATAGTCGCTCCACTATTCACTTTCAAAAGTTTGCATGAACTGGAGGTTCAAGTTGAGAATGCGTTCAACAGCGGAATCATTCCCAGGACAAGGGAACTGACAAGGAAGGTGATTTCAAGGAGTACCAACGCTGGTAGTAGCGCTATTCCCAAACCCACCGAAATCAATACAGTCGCCACAGCCAACCCTTTTGCCAAACCAAGCCCACAAACAGCCGGCCCAGCCTGAGCTCAGGGCAGAACTTTCACCCCCCTCTATATGAGCCTGACCAGCGCACTAAAAGCCTTGATGGAAAAAGGGCATCTCAAACCCCTCGATCCTCAACCTCTAC
>NW_021025113.1:758183-771137 GCF_004153795.1 Camellia sinensis | reverse complement strand
TATTGAATTAATACAGAAAATACATGTATTGATTGAGCATTGCATATGCATATTGTCACAAACTCAAGCCAAGAGGCAACCAAAGTCAAGCCTTCAAGGGTAAGTAGTTTTTTTTCCCTTTTTAAGCTTATTTTGGTATCTTTTCTAAGCCATATATGCTTATTGTTTTGAGCTCCGGCCCTAACTGAAAGTGGCCTTATTTTGAGCTATTTTTCACTTTTTCTTAAGGGCTGAACCCTGTTTGAGCCCTCCATATCGCACTTGCTTCAATATCTTCCTTGAATGCTATTTTCTTGCATGTCTTGGCAGCCCATTATGCTTCCATTTTTGGACGTTTTACAGAACTAAAAACAGTCTTATTTTGGCCCATTCTTCATGTTTCATTAAGGGTCTTTGGCTGTTTGATGAATATTTTTCATACCTCATGTTATAGCCACTTTTGAGCCTCATTTTGCATTGCATTTCTAGCATGTTTGTATACTGTTTTGGGGTTTTTACAGTTCTGTAAATATGCATATTTTTGGTCTCTCTTCAATGTTGTAGAAGGTAATTTTTCAGTTTGGGCTTTGCATATACCACTTGCCTCTTTGGCCACCTTTTGGCCCTTTTTCTTGCATAAGAGCTTAGCCATATCTATGTTTGTTTTTAGGGTTTTTACAGTTCTGTAAAGTGGCTTATTTTTGGCCCCTCTTCAACGTTGTTGAAGGGCCATAACCTATTTGGAGTTAGCAGCTGTGAGTTGCTTCATAATCTCATGTTTAGGGTCATTTTTGCATGCCATTGTTGCCCTATCTTTGCTTGCTGTTTGGCCATGATTTGTACTGTAAAAATGCTTATTTTGAGGCTGCCTTTCTTTTGTCTTTTTATCTCGTGTACCAATTATGCATGCTTTGTATAGCTGTAGTTCATTCTATGCGCCTAATTTGCATTTCGGGAGAGATTCCATGCATCGGGTGTGTTTTCGCCTCATTTCGGGGCTGTTTTCCCCCACATTTCATTGCTGAAAATCCATTAGCATGTTTGCATATCATTTTCCATGCCATTTTACCATTATTTGCATTGCGTATGCCATTGCTTCGGTTTGCGTGCCCGTGTGCACGCATTTCGAGGCACTTCATTTTCATCCATCGGCCTCTTATGTGAGTGTGGCTGAGGCTCTCTCATGTTAGATAAGTCCATGTTGCATTCTATATGCCATTTTAGCCATATTGCATTGCATATGCCATTGTCTCGGTTTGCGTGCCCGTGTGCACGCATTTCAAGGCACTTTATTTTCATCCATCGGCCTCTTATGTGAGTGTGGCTGAGGCTCTCTCATGTTGTATAAGTCCATGTGCATTCTATATGCCATTTTTGCCATATTGCATTGCATATGCCATTGCCTCGGTTTGCGTGCCCGTTGGCACGCATTTCGAGGCATCTCATTTTCATAGCATTGTGCATACTAGGTTGTATCTTAGATCGCATTCAGTCATTTTTCTCGGTTTGCGTACCCGTGTGCACGCATTTTGAGACATCTCATTTTCATAGCATTGTGCATGCTAGGCTGTATCCTTAGTGCATTTCATGCATATCATGCATATTGCATCGTGTTCGGGATAGGAGTTAGCCCGGGCACGGGAAACGAGGTATGTTCCGTACTCCGAGTGACGGAATGTGTCTCAATTCCCTAGTCACCGACACTCCGGATCATCCATGATGGAGTTAGGTTCTTGTCGTGTTTATATGTGCATTCATCCCAAATTAAATTGTGCAATTTGACTCCTCGGCCATCATGCCTCGATATGCGCGATTGGTGGCACGAGGATCGAGGTATGCATATATTTGTGAAAATACATTGCTATGCCCCTTTCCTGCTCTCTGTTGCAGCAAAAAGAAGAATCAGCAACTTTTCAGAGTCTGGCACGCTTTCCAAGAATAATTGCTAAACAGAGGCTAATTGGGGCATCGTCATGGATTTCCGCGCAAGGGCAATCCGGGCATGCATCATTCATCAGAGTCAAGGCAGTCCCTGGCTTGCATGCCAGTTTATCTATTTTCTTAGTTATTTTGTTAATTAATTAGGAATTTGTATATTATTTGGACTGTAATATTTATTTGGACTGTAATATTCTTTTATTCAGGACTGTATATTTATTTGGACCCTCTGTGCGAGGGCAATATTGTAATAAGTGTGCGTGTGTGTGTTGTATGTCTTCCAACCCCACGTCTTTCTCCCTTTTATTTACCTGCTTATGATGGTTAGATTAGGGCATATCTTAATTAGCATACAGTATGACAGCATGTTTGCATCATTCATCTGTTTTGCATACACCGGGCTCGGCGAATCATACTAACTGCATTTGTATTTCAATTCCAAATTGAATACATGTTAGTTGTAGCATTTCATATGCCATGTTTAGAATAGCCGAGCCTGCTATAGTTTGCATTTTTGCATGTGTTGCATTAGGCATTTCTGTATACTTAGGATCATGCATGATTTCTAATGAATGTCTGTTTTGGCTTGGAGTACTCGGTAAGTTTTATGCTTTAGCATCCTTGCATGCGTGTGAGCGACTGCCATAAATAGCATGCTTACCATGAGGCTATTTGCTTATGTGATATAACTGCCTGAATGCGTGTGGGTGAAGGTTGGGTTTATTTGGATTGGAATAATTCATTCACTGTGTGTTTTAAGCCCACCCGAGGTGGCAAATCCATGTCTTAGCCTACTTGCGGGTAGCACCATCAAACCACTTTCAAATAAACAAACATGAAATGTTTTGTTCAATTCAGGCAACTCAGTCTATACTTATATCTGTGTGCATCACATAGTAACCTAGGCTAATAAACCGGAATAAGAACACACAAAGTTTTCAAAATATGATATCATTGGTTAGTAGAGGCAGGTTTCTGCCAGGCGAGCGGGGGTGCTCACGAAGTGACTTTCCCCAATCGTACCCAAGTTCCCGAGCCGAGGCAACTTTGGTATGACGGACACGTGGCCTTAGGCAAACGAGTCAGGGTTTCCTAAATTCCCATTAAAAAAACATTTAGGTGGCGACTCTGTATCTAGCAAAGTTCCATGCTTGGCACTTCTTTCAAAATCAGTTTTTTCTCAAAACGATTTGCCGGATTTGGACTCTTTGGTTCAGACTTAGAACCGTGACAAATTTAAGAGTCCTGAGCTGTAGTGACCCCAATATGACAGAACGGGAGCTCGTTCCTCCCGGGGTGTTAAGGGACGTCTACACCAAGGTGTGCCATCTGAGAGGACACCTTCTCATGTCCCTAGTTTCGCAGGGGGTGGGTTTATGTAAAAAAGGAGGGTACTAGTGGATTTGGAAGCGGAGGCTTTTGGATCCTCTGATGCTTTGGAGGCTTCTTCGGTGAGGCTGAAACGAAGAGCCTCATGGATGTGAAGTTAGAGGTAGGAGCCTCTGCAACTCATGCTACCGCTGTCAAACCCTCTGCCTCGGTTGCTGCGAGAGCGAAGAAAATGAGGAGGGAGACCGGAAGGCGGTAGCTAGAGAGGCTTCTGAAGTTCCTGTTGAGGATGAGTCGTTTGAGAAGTGGGAACCACCAATATTGCATCAGGGCAGGCCCATTTCTACTTCAGATTCAGTTGTTCCTCCAGAGACTTTACTTTTGACCCGACCAAGACCTTGCTAATGCCAGTGGACATGGCTGATCATAACGGGCCCTGTGATATTCTAGTTCTGAAGGGGACCCTTCAAATGATGACTGCTGTAAGTGTTTGTTGTTGTTGTTGTTTTTTTTTTTTTTTTTTTTTTTTTTTTTTTTTTTTTTTCTCCGTGTGTTATGCTACTTGTTTTCTTTCTTTTAATACCTTGCTATCTGTTGTAGTGTATTCAGAGGATGCACCTGTCAATCACTAGAGCAGAGGAACTGGAGAAGGCCGTACTAGAGGCGTATATGAATGTTGAGAGATTGTTAGTGAGCTTAGAGGCCGAGAAAGAAAGACACAGAACTGCCGAGAGGGAGGTGTTCTGTTTGAGCAAGGTTGTTGCCTCGGTTGAGAAGTCTAAAGAGGCTTCCCATTGGGGTACAGGCCCAACTTGAAGGGAAGGTGGCAGAGTTGGAGGCTGTTATTGCGGTGATGGCTGCTGAACGTTCTGCGTTGGAGGCTAAGTATTGGCAACAAGGTTTGGATGAGCCTGGGCCTGCTTACAAACAGAAGGTGCTGGTGTTGCGGGACAAGCTCTTTCTGAAGGGTTGGTCAAGTGCTCTGACCACTGCTCAGGTTCCTGAAGGGTCTCCCTTGTTTCAGGATGTCCTTGTTCCCTCAAGATCCTTAGGTCCAAAGACTGCTGCTGCCCCTACAATTTTTCCAGCTGAGGTTTCCTCGGAAACTGATTCTGTAACCAAGACTCAAGAGGGCGATGTTGCCAACGAGACAGTGAACGTTGAAGGGGGTGGAACCCTAAAAACTGAAGCTGCGAGAGATATGGTTAAGGAAGCTTCTACTTCTTCAAGAAGTTGGAGCTGTCTCTACTTTTCCTCCCCAAGATGGCCTGGACAAGATTGTGGAGCTGCTTTTGAGGTTCCTCCTGTTGATGGAAGTTGAAGTCTTCTTTGGAATGATTCGAGGTTTTTGCTTTTTCTCTCTTTTTTTTTTGTTTTCATGTTTCTGTTGTACCGGGGCTCGGTCTTCCTGACAAGTTGCCCCCTTATGTTTGCGAAGACAATTTTCTTTTTTTTTGTTGCTGTTTGTGAGGCCACGCTTGTGCCTTTGTTGGATGATGGAATTTTCCTTTTGATTTTGCAATTTGATGCTTTCTTGCTTCTATGTCTGAATGTTATCTGTACTGTTTGTGTTCGGCTGAGCACTGTTGGAACCTTCGGGCCGAATAGATGCTTGGTCTGGTTAACGAATATGTTGTACGACTGTGCTTGTTTTTTGTAATGAAAGGAGAGGTTTTTAACTTAGGTCCAAGTTGGTTCTGAAAACAATTGTTTGCCCTCACTTGGAGCTAAGTAAGGTTGGTATTGAAGATTGTGCCCTTTAGGCAGAACTGCTTAAGTTTGTTGCAACTTTGATAGCACGAGTGTATTGGATGTTTACTCCTGATATAGTTTAGCCCAAGTTTGTTCCAACTCTGTTCGTATGCAGCAATACTAAAGTGTCGATGTGACGGTACTTAAGAAATTCTGTGGACTCAGAGATGTTTACTTAAAATATGTTAGTGCGGTTTCCACTAAGCAGTTTCCACTTGGCTAAAGTCCAATTTAGTTGCAAAACATAATTCTACCAAGCAGTTCCAGTTGCATGTTTGAATGCTAACTAAAATTAAATCTCGTTCAGTCGTTCTGAAACTAAGTCCGTTTGGGTTTAGACAAGCAAAGTTCGTTTGATAAACATCAAAGCTAATTCTATTTGATAAAACATCAAAGCTATTTCCATTTGGTAAATACCAAAGCTGATTCTATTTGATAAACATCAAAGCTATTTCCGTTTGGTTGAACACCAAAGCTGATTAGAAAAATTTGATAAATTTGAGAGAAGTGCGGAGGCATTTGTATTGGTCAAAAGACAAATGCCTTTACATTCTGATAGAGAAGTTAGGGGATAATTCTATTTATAGTATTTCTTGAGATTTGCTATATTTCAGGGCTGAGGCATGGCTCTGCCTTTGAGATCCTCTAGGTAGTAAGCTCTATTTCCAGCAGCAACTGTGACTTTGTACGGACCTTCACAGTTAGGTCCAAGTTTTCCTTCGCCAGGCACCCTTTTGTGATCCATAACTTTCCTCAAAACCAGCTCTCCAGGTGTGAATTGCGTTGGAAAAAACTTTTGGTTAAAACTCTTGATGAGCTACTGCTGATATGCTATAAGTCTGATCAGCTGCTCTTCCCTTCGGCCTTTCTGCCATATTCAGTGCTTATGCAATAGCTTCCCTCATTATTGTGCTTTCAAACAGTTCAGATCGGAGGGTTGGGAGACCAACTTTAAGTGGGATAATAGCCTATATTCCATAAGTCAGGGAGTAAGGTGTTTTCCCCATTGAGCGCCGTGTCGTGGTTCGATAAGTCCATAACACGTGGGGTAACTCTTCAACCTAATTTCTTTTTGCATGTTCGAGCTGTTTCTTTACTTCGTTGATGATGGTTTTGTTCGATGCTTCTGCCTACCCATTATTTTGTGGGTAGCCCGAGAAGAGGTTTCTGATATTCGATCTGAGGTCGGCACAAATTTTCTGAAGATTTTTCCATCAAACTGTGTTCCTTGTTTGCAATCAGTCTCCACGGGATGTTGAAACAGACCACGACATTTCTCATGACAAACCGCTTTGTGTCCACTTCTTAATACTTGCCAGTGCTTCAACTTCAACCACTTAGTGAAATAATCGGTTGCAGCGATGAAGAATATATTTGTTCCTAGTGCCTCGTGCCAATGGTCAACAATATCCAGACCCCATTGGGAAAAGGGCCATGGGCTAGTAAGTGGGTGAGAGTTTTGGTGGCTGATGAATCAGTGGAGCAAACCTCTGACATTTATTGCACTTCTGAACGTATTGCTCTGCATTTGTTGCATCCGTGGCCACCAGTACCGATGAGTAAGGGCTCGGTGCACAATGACCTTCCACCAACGTGGCATCCACAAATCCCATCGTGAATTTCGTAAAGAACATTTTCGACTATATTTGGATGCACACTCAAAAGATAAGGGCCGAGATAAGAGCGTCTGTATAGTTTCCTAGATGGTGAACCAAAATCGAGCTGACCTATGTGAGATTTTGTTGGCTTCCTTCTTGTCTTCTGGGAGATGCTAGATTCAGAAAAACAAGTATTGGATACATCCAGCTTGGTTCTAGATTATTGCAAGGAACTGAAGATGCAATGCCTTGGTTTCGGCATGAACTCAACCTAAAATTTTCTAGCGTCTTTGGCATCTAAATGATAGCTGAGGCAGGCCAGAGCATCAGCGTGTCTGCTCGGCACTACGTAAACCAGCCAGTAGTGCTTCGTATTCTGCCTCATTGTTTGAAGCCTTCCAACCAAGCTAAGAGCTTGCTCCCAAATAAACCCTTCCGGTGACATAAGTACTACCCTGCTTCCGAGCCTCGGTTATTAGGTGATCTGTTGACATAGAGCTGCCAGATGTTACCAAATAAAGAGTTTCTATGCTTCTGAAGAGCATTGCTTTCCTAGTTCGGGGTGCGTCGCTCCTATGTTGAACTGGAGTTCTCGGGCTCGGTGCTCTGGTGGGAGCTAATTCTGTGACGAAATTCGCCAAGAATTGGGCCTTGATTGCTGTCTTGGGTTGATATCGAATGTCAAACTCACCAAGTTCAACTGTCCATTCACGTTTAGCCGGAGAAATCGGCTCGGCTGAAGACAGATCTGAGGGGGAATTCGGTGAGGACATTGATGGTGTGATCTTGAAAGTAATGTTGCAGCTTTCTTGAGGTGATGAGCAATGCGTAAGCTAATTTTCCAAGGGTAGATACCGCGTCTCGACATCTAGTAGAGTCTTGCTAACATAATATACTGGCCTTTGTTCCTTGTTAACCTCTCGGATTATACCGCGCTCACGGTGTGATCCGAGACTGCTAGATGTAGGTACAGTTCCTCCCTAGTTCTGGAGTAGACAGGAGAGGTGGTGTACTGAGGTATCTTTTGAGACCTTGCAATGCTTCGGTACATTTATGACCCCATTCAAATGCAGCCTTTTTTCTTAGCAACTGGAAGAAGGGCTTCATCTAATCTGAAGACTTGCTGATGAACCGATTCAGGGCGGCCGCCATTCCATCCAGCTTCTGTAGCTCTTTAGCCATTGTTGGTACTTCAAGCGCTTGTATTGATTTTATTTGATTTGGATTGCCTCGATTCCTCTGTGAGTAACCATGTACCCCAAGAACTTTCCTGTTCTTACCCGAAGGTGCATTTCGAGGCATTAAGGCGAAGCTGATGATTTTTCGGGATACCAAAGACTTCTCTTAAGTTTGCGAGATGGTTTGTAGCGAGCCTACTTTTCATTACATATCATCTATGTAAGCTTCCATGGTTTTTTCCGGCAGAGGTCTTTGAACATTCGAGTGATCAATCGCTGGTAAGTTACCCCGGCGTTCTTGAGGCTGAACGACATTACTTTGTAGCAGAAAGTGCCTTTTGGAGTGAGGAATGCTGTTTTTTCCTGATTTGGGCCGAACAGTGGTATCTGTGATAGCCGCTATAAGCGTCCATAATGCTTCATATGCTCATGTCCTACTGTTGAATCGACCAGTTGATCAATGCGAGGTAGAGGAAAACAGTCCTTGGATAGACTCTGTTCAGGCAGGTGAAGTCAACGCAGACTCTCCATTTTCCATTCTTCTTCTTGACTGCAACTGTGTTTGACAGCCATTGTGGGTACTGAGCTTCTCTAATCGCCCCAGATGCCAGGAGTTTTTCTAACCTCGACAATTACTGCTTCAGTGTGCTCAACTGAGGATCTTTGACTTTTCTGCACGATAGGTTGAGCTGAGGGGTTGATATTGAGTTTGTGGTAAGCAAAATCTGGGTTCAACCCTGGAGTATCATATGCTGACCATGCGAATACATCTATGTTTTCCCTCAGCAATTCCAGCAGCTGAAGTTTCTTATCAGCGCATAGCGAGGTACCGACAAGGAAGTGCTTTTCTGGATCATCCTCATTTACTAGGACTTTCTCCAAATCCTCTACTATATTTTCATCTGGGGCTCCCCCTACATCCTCCAAGACTAGTTGTTTGGCCACTTCCACTGTCTGCACCCGATTGCAAAGTTGTTTAGCCTTTGTGGTTTCCATGAAGAATGTTTTGACGCAACTTGGTCCTCTGAGATCTTCTCTGCTCTGTGTTCCATTGGGAAGCGAATGAGCTGGTGGTAGGTTGAAGGGACCGTTTCCATTTGGTGAATCCAAGGTCGACCGAGTATGGCATTGTAAAAGAAGGTGTATTAATAACTAGAAATTCTATTTGCAGAGTCTTTGTTCCAGCCACAACTGGCAACACTATCTTGCCAAGTGGCCATTCAGGTGAGAATTGAAACCGACCAATGGAGCTGCCGCTGGGGTGAGGTGCTACTTAAGAGAGACCGAGTTTCCTGAACAAGTCGTAATACAATATATCCGCTTGCACTTGCCCTATCTACAAGGACTCATTTTACGTCAAACCGTTTCCAATTTTCACCAATTATAATCAGTGCGTTCAGTATGTGGGTGTTGAATACCTTCTAAATCCTTTCTAGTAACTGAAACAGTGCACAAAGGGGACTTGGTTACTGTGCATACCTTTTCGGCACGGGCCCTACTGACATGACCTACTGAATTTGCACAGCTTTGGCAATTTCTTCTCTGAGTGCCTCTTCACGCTCTTGAAATAGTTGTTTCGTGGATTACATTTATTACCAACTGGGGAGGATGCTCAATGTTCGGTTCCGGTGGAGGGTTCCCCTGTTCGGTCACCATTTTATCCTGATCAATGTAGCCTAGGAGGTGTCCAGCAGCTATTAAGTCTTCCAGTGTTGCTTCAGTGCCCTGCAATTCTGAGTCATATGCCCCCTGTCTTGGTGATAGGTGCATCTGAGCTTCTGATTGCGCTGAGTTGGATCTCCCAACATTTTTGGTGGCCAAAACAAAGAATGGTTCTCTCTTGATCTTTTTCCAAAATACGACAGATGTTCTTTGAATACGGTTACAACTGCTTCGTGAGATTTGGACTTGTCTACTTCATTCACCGTGGGTCTTGGTGTTCCCCTCAGTCCGCTCGCTTCCTGTGACGAGCTGTTTGTTTAGTTGATGCTACCTTGAAGGGATCTGGTCCATCTTCGAGGCGAGCGTATTGCTCAATCCTGGCACACAAATCTTTCAGTGTTGTGGCCGGGCGCTTGGTAAAGTGACTATCTCAGCTTACTTTAATGGGCGTAGACTATGTTTAAAGGACATCACAGCCATTTGTTCACTGCAGACGTTTTCCTCCAGGTCATTATACTTTTCCCAATACCTCTAGCATAATTGCACAGCGTTTCTTCCTGTTCCTTTTGGAGACTGAACAGTGTATCCGGCTCGTTGGGATCTTAGGTGTTGGAGATAACCCTGGTTAAGAGTCTTCGGAGACTACTTCCAGTTGTAAATTGATCCAGCTGGGAGTTGATCGAACCATCGAAGTTCGGATTCTCCAAGCTAGACGGGAAGACTTTGCACATCAGTGCTTCGTATGGCTTTATAGGGACATCATCTGTCTATAATGGCTGATGTGCGTCAATGGTCCAACTTCCCATTGTTACGTGTAGACACCCCATTTTAGACCGCCCTTAAGACTTGGGCACCACTGATGTTTTGCTTGGCGGAGAAAGGTGTGCAGGGCAAATGTTCAGTTTCTTCAGCAAGGAGAGAGGCAAATCCTTCAAACAAACTTTGTTTAGGGGTTTGGAGTTGAAGAAGAGAGGAAAGGAGAGGAGAAAACTAGTTTGGGAAAAGTTGGCATGAATCCGGGTAGAAGCGAGTTGAGCAGCCCTCGCTGAATCGGGCTTATCTATCTGTACACTTAAGATTTTAGCTATGAGGCCACCACCGTCGGAACGCTTACTTCCGGGGCTTCTTTTTTCACTCAAGAATCTCTTAAAGCCAAGTCCGGGTGGGGGAGATATGATTGGTTGAAGTTGGGTATCTATCCCGGTTGGAATCGAATGCTGCGCGGCTTCACGAAAAAGGGCATAACTTTTGCACAAAAAGGAATTTTTAATGCAAGGTTGGCCCCATTGGAAAGATAACTTCCGGAGCTTCAATTTGAACACAAAACCAGCTGTTTTTTGACCTTACCGGCCATCCACCGGCACTATAATTTATCCGACCAGCCAGTATAAATTGCAGGTCGGCAATTATATTGTGCGACCGGGCATTTATTTTGTCGATGACCTCCTTTCATGGGCGATATGCCCCTTTTCATCCCTCAAGCATGGGCATGCCAGCTGTGCCAGCTGGGATGCACAGACCCTACTCCACGTGCAGATATGTGGCTATTTTGCACCCTTTGCACACCTTTGCCCCTTTTCTTGCACCTTTTGCTCAAGGCTTCTTGAGGAAGCCTTGACCCCTTGTCTTGGCTTCCCCAAGAAGCTTACCAGCTGTCCTAGCTTCTCCAATAAGCCTTGACCTCCCTAAAACCCCTTTGACCCTTTGTAGCTTGTCTTAGAAGCTTAGCCTTGCCTATATAAGGGCCTCTCCTCCTCCATTGTTGAGGTTGGATTTTTGGAAACAAAAAACCAGAGATATATAGATATATCTGATATATACAACATATATCCCTTCATCTCTCACTATATCTCTCCCATTTCAACCATCAAACACCCTTGTTCTTGGCCCATTTTTCATCAACTCATAAGCACAAGGCATCCAACGCCCATTCCAGCAGCTTGAGGCTATTCTCCAGAGCTTAGGAGCACCTAAACTTGGTCCAAGAGGTGCTGGTTTGCTGGTCTTCAAGGGTGAGTCCTCCTCTTTCCTTTTTCTAGTCTTTTCTTGCTTCATATCTAAGCCGATAGTTGCTTGCATTTTTGGGCTCCGACCCAAACTGTAAATCATCATATTTTGAGGTCCTCTTCATGTTTGATTGAGGACCTCTTGCTGTTTGAGGACAGTAGCTTGCACTTGCTTCATTATCCTCCTTGAATGCCATTTTTCTTGCAATGCTTTGGAAGCCTATTATGCTTCTGTTTTTTGGTCTTTTTACAGGCCTAGAAATAGTCTTATTTTGCCCATTCTTCATGTTTCATTAAGGGTCTTTTGGCTGTTTGATGAATATTTTGTATACTTTGTGTTATAGCCTCTTTTGAGGCCTCATTTTGCATGCATTTCTAGCATGCTTGTACATTGTTTTGGAGTTTTTTACAGTTTTGTAAAATGTGCATATTTTGGGTCCTCTTCAATGTTGTTGAAGGGCCCTAACCCATTTGGAGTAGCAGCTGTGAGTTGCTTCATATCTCATGTTTGGGCCATTTTTGCATGCCATTGTTGCCTATCTTTGCTTGCTGTTTGGCCATGATTTGTATCGAAAAAATGCTTATTTTGGGGCTGCCTTGCTACTGTCTATTCATTGCATGTCCATATTGTGCATGTTTGGTATAGCTATAGGCCATTTCGGGTGCCAAAAATTCATGTTTCGGGACTATTCCATGCATCGGGTGTGCTTTCGCCTCATTTCGGGGATGTTTTCCCCCACATTTCAGTGCTGAAAATCCCATTAGCATGTTTACAATATCATTTTTCATGCCATTGCGTTGCATATGCCATCGCCTCGGTTTGGTGCCCGTGTGCACGCATTTCGAGGCACTTCATTTTCATCCATCGGCCTCTTATGTGAGTGTGGCTGAGGCTCTCTCATGTTAGTATAAGTCCATGTTGCATTCTATATGCCATTTCAGCCATTGCATTGCATATGCCATTGCCTCGGTTTGCGTGCCCGTGTGCACGCATTTCGAGGCACTTCATTTTCATCTTATGGCCTCCTATGTGAGTGTGGCTGAGGTCCACTTGTATTGGTGTAACCCATCTTGCATTTGTGTATGCCATGTTTCAAAGCGTTGCGCATGTTATGTTGTTATCAATTGGTGTATGCCTGTAGTGTGCATAGCATGCTTGTTTCTTGTTTTGCATACCTAGGTTGCATTCATTGGCATGCATGCCTTGCCTCTTGATCATGTGATAGAGGTTGGGCTTTATGTGTTTGTTTGGTTTGCATGACATTTGAAATCAAAGCGCATACTTGGTTTCTTAGACCATCACGCATCGAAATGCGCAATTGGTGGTCCGAGAATCAAGGAACATACCCTTTGAGTCAAAAGCATGATAAGGGATGTGTTGGTGCCACACATTTGCTTGAATTTCATGCCTACACTGCCTGTCCTTTGTTCTGTCAAAACTGTCTTCTGCAGGAAGTTTCTGCTTGACCGGCAACATTCAGTGCCGACCGGCATTTATTCAGTGCCTGATAG
>NW_021025113.1:730711-745628 GCF_004153795.1 Camellia sinensis | reverse complement strand
GTGCATTCCTTGGCTCGAGCGAGCAACGACGGACATGCAATTTTGAATGTAATTTTGCATTTTGCTTCGGCCGCGAGCTGACCGGGCAGCTCGACCCCCGTAATAATCAGCGAAGTGGCAATCTTGAAAGCATTAACATCACAAACTTCTCTGCATGGTTCGATTCTGGTTTGGATTCGCATCTAATAAACTCATAGCCTCACTGAAATAAAAGTGCAAAAATAAATACATCTGAAAAGAAGTTTTGTCAAACGGGGTTGCCAAGA
This sequence comes from Camellia sinensis, assembly GCF_004153795.1. Classification (NCBI taxonomy): domain Eukaryota; kingdom Viridiplantae; phylum Streptophyta; class Magnoliopsida; order Ericales; family Theaceae; genus Camellia; species Camellia sinensis. Next base: position 745,362 of record NW_021025113.1, on the reverse strand, counting down.
ATAAAAACCTAACAATTTAAACATTTAGTTACTTTTTTCTTGCCCTCTACGCACGGCATGTTAAGATTGAGAAGTAATTGAAAGTTTGGTCAGCCTCAAAAACATTTGTCCATTGTATGTATATTAATCCACATCTACATAGACATAGACAATTACTAGGCAGCATTTATTATTTATATTTCTATGCAAATCTTTTTTAAATTTTATAATTTTAACACCATTACAATGTCTGTCACACGAGAAAACGAATCATAAATTAGACAACTAAAGTCAAGTCCTCATATTTGACAAGTGTATTTCGTCAAGATTCCTTCCCCTTTTTTCATGAAAAAAGTAAAAGAAAAATTTGCTAAGAGAGAAAGGAAAAGAAAAAGATAAAAGTGAAAAAAAATAAAATATTTCATTTAGTATTTTTTTTTTCTTTTATTATTTATTATTCTCTGCAAAATCATAATTTTAACACCACAACAATGCCTATCACATGAGAAAATGAATTGTAAATAGGATAACTAAAGTCAAGTCTTCTTATTGGACAAGTATATTTCATTAAGATTCCTTCATCTTTTCCAAATATATATATATATATATATAAAAGAAAAGAAGGAAAAAAAAAAGTCCTTTCATTTTATGCATAGTAAGGAAACATTTGTCATAAACACTTACACGCTTAAGTGAAAAAAAATATTTTACTTACTTTTTATTATTCATTATTTTTCTCTATAAATCATGCTTAAAATTCATAATTTTAATAATAATACAGTACCTATCACATGAAAAAATGAATAGCAAATAAGACAATTTAAGTCAATTATTCATACTGAAAAAGTGCATTTCATTAAGATTCCTTCCCTTTTTCTCATTAAAAAAAAAAAGAAAAGAAAAGAAAAATTTGCAAGAGAAAAAAAAAGTAAAAAAAAAAAATTATATTTACTATTTTTTTTCCTTCTATTGCTTGTTCTGCTTTGGATAATCCCTCTTAAAATTCATAATTTTAACACCACCATAATGCCTGTAACATGAGAAAATGAATTGTAAATAGGATAATTAAAGTCAAGTTTTAGTATTAGACAAGTGTATTTCATTGAAAACTAGAAATTTTCCAGAGGAAGGAAAGGAAAAGAAAAGGGGAAAAAAAAGAAGATTTATATTTCATTTATTTATTTTTCTTTTATTATTTATTATTCCTTGCAAAATCTTTCTTAAAATTCAAAATTTTAACACTATCACAGTGCCTATCACATAAAAAAATAAATTATAAATAGGACAATTAAAGTCAAGTCTCCATGTTAGACAAATTGATTACCCTCTATGCACGGTAAAGGAAACATTTGTGGTAAACAATCATATATGGTTAAAGAGTCTATTTCCATTATTTTTTATACATTTATTATATGTATGGGTTGGAATTTGCAAATTGTTTTCAATTGATGTGGCCTTAGTGTTCCTAACATTTGGAATTAAAAACAATCAGAACTTGAACAAGAACCACAAGAAGTTCCTATTGAAGATAAGAACATATTGAAGACAAAATTTTCTCACGTGTGGTGGCATAATTTGTAATTTGATTTTATTTCAATTACTAGAATTATGGATATGTGATCAGGTTTTAAAAGATAAAATTAAAAATAAATATATTCATAAAATTATAGGAATAGCACCTATTAAAAACAAAATTGAGAGAATAAGTTAAGATAATTTGGTCATATATAATAAAGACTAACTGATATAATGGTAAGAAAGAGTGATAAAATCACTATAAATGGACATGTTAGAGGAGGGGAAAAAAAATATTTTTATTTAATTTAACTAAATATATAACTATTGATAAAATAAAATGACAAAAAAAAATTGTCACGACCCGAAAATAATTACAATAATTCGACCCAACACAATATACATAAGACAACGTAATCAAAATAATAAACTTTCATTAACCTGAATTGTTATACAAAAGTGACACATGCGATATACATTCATAAATAGTTCATCTTGAGTCTACAGCATGTGTTACAAGTAGTAAAGAGGAATGAAAGTTAAACAGATAATTATATGCCCTAAAGGCTTATAACTTTCCAAGTCATTGCTTGGTCACAACAAAAGAGAGTCTAACTCTATATAGTTTAAGCCCTTGGCTATACAAATAAGCACAAAAGTGAAGCCCGTCCTCCAAACTCCTTTCGAGCTACTACCTTGCGGAGACATATCATCAACACCTGAAAATGGGTTTCCCAAATAGGGTGAGCCAAAGCCCAATAGAAATAATCTAACACAGTATATGGATCTTAACAAACATAGAAGTATAATGTGCATTCACAATGCCAGTAAGAAAACATTTATATTCTATATCATCATAAGGTATCAAATTCATAACTCAGTTCTTGTTTCTTCTAATCAATTCAAGTTAAATCGTTTCATCTCAATTCATGAGCCAATTTCATTATCTTTTAAACAACCCATCTGAGATTACAACTCAATGGTTCCCAAATTAACACACTCATCACCCAAGCACTTCAATATGCCGTTTTATGGAAATTTCGTCCGCGGGATCGGAACCTATGTATACGTGTGGTTTTGGGACTTTCACCCTTGACACACAGACCAATTTAATTTCAATAGAGTTCATCCCTTATCTCCTCCCAAACAATGGAGTACATCCCCTCTCTCCTCCCAAACAATCATACATATACAATGTATTTAAATATAGTCATATTCAATGACAACCAACAAGAGATTAGTTTCAATTCACCTAATCCTTGTGCAATTTTTACAACAATCATAACTATCCTCCACCGATAGCCTAATACAAATATTTCTAAATGGATACTAAATCTCAAGACAGATAATTTATTCAAATTTCCAAAAATGTGAGATAATGCATATCCAACTCCACTGTTTACATCAACATTCATCCAATTTCATATTTATGATACCAATTTCATTTATTTATACAAAATAAATACTTGAACCATTTTAGGTTAACTTCCATCTTCCCTAAATACCAACCCAAATGCCAAAATCAACAATTGTGACACAATACAACCTCATTTTCAAACCCCATGACTAATTATATCACATTCACTAGAAACCCCTCTTTTGATTTTTTCATCCCAAACCCTAGGTTTGTCTAAAATACTCCCAAAATCCACCATTGTTACACAACAACCAATAACTAAGTTAAAAACCATAAAAGGTGTAGAAAATCCCTACCTCAAGCTTAGAAGACCAAAGGGAGATTTGGAGAAACTTCAAAAATGCTGAAATCAAACTTTAATTGGATCAAAATGTAGCCCTTGAGATGCTCTAACTTTTTAACAAAGGTGAGTGGGTAGAGATATCACTAGAACTAGGTGAAAATGTAGAGAGAGTGTGTGTTTTAGAGAGAGAGACTCAAGATCTAGGTTTTTGGAAAGTTTTAGAGAGAAGAGAGAGGAATGAAAAAGTGAAGAAAAAGTCCTCTTCACGAATTGATATACACGCAGTCCGCTCGAGTGCAAGAGTTGACGCTCGAGTGCCAGACACATTGTTCTGCTCGAGCGCAAGAAGTGACGCTCGAGTGCAGAATACACATTTTTAGAAGTTTTGTAGACGAAGGACATTGCTCGATCTCAAGATTGGACGCTCGAGCGCTCGAGCGTAGAATACACTCCTCTAGTATTTTGCAAGTCTGCAAAAATATTAAGAGTTTGCAAAGCAAGCTCGAGCGCAAGAAGGCCCGCTCGAGCGGAGGAGCAAAAATTTGGGCAATAAAGGTTCGAAAATCAAGCAACCAACCTGTTCCAAACAAGGCCAATACCATCCAATAACCAAATTTAAGAAAGAATAAGAGGGAAAAGACATGAACAACCATACGAGGCTATGAAACCCAAGTCCAAAACACAAAATGGACCGGGTCTAAACCAGAAACGCTATATAGTTCATATAGTCAATCCTACTTAATTAAGACACAACACAAATTTTTTTATTTAATTTAATATGATGAATGAAATTATATAAATGCCATAGCACATGCAAGTTTTCACCAACTTCATTTACCGTCTCACATGGCAGACCGTTAAAAATAACTATCTCACATTTACATCAACACATTTTAACATCATACCCATTAATTTTCCTAAATGGTTTGACATTCATCTAAAAATTAATATATATATATATATATTTTAATTTTTTTTTGTTTTTGTTTTCAGTGATATATTTTTTAAAAATTATGATAATCTAGTACACAAAGATTTTGTTGGTGTTACATTTAAACCATCCAATGCAAAGGTGACATGTGGCAAGCAAGGGGTACCTGTGGAATACATCAAGATAATGAAAAGTCCTACCTTTCTTGCACTTTACTTTTATACACTATATTTACTTTTCGTAGGAGTAGATTAGCCTTATAATTTCAAAACTTGGTTAGTCTAAAGCTTCGAAATTGCCCTTACTAAAGGTAATATATTGTAATCATTTATTTAATTAATCAATTGTAATTTTCTATATATTGTTATCATTTATATAATTAATCAATTGTAATTTTATGGCCAGTCTTCCCTCCCATTTTGTTACGAATTTAAACTACAAGCTTTGGTTTATCTTTTTAACACAACACAATAAAGTTCTCTTCATTGAAGCTAAGAGAATCTTAACACAATCGCTTGATACGAATTGACATTTGTTATCTATAAGGAATTTTTAGATCCTTATTGACACACTTAAATTGTTATAACCACAGTGGATGTGTGTGTAAATTAAATGTGTTAATAAAATAAATAACAATATAAAATAATTCATAAAAATTAAATTCCGAATTAAATGCTTATAGAAATTAAAGTTGAGGCTTGTGTTGGACACAATCTCCTTAAAGTAGATTTCACCCTCGCTCTGGTGCTTCGAGTTTTAACGGTGTCTACTTCCCAAGATGCAACGACTACTACTTGATTTGCAGCACTACAAAATCAAGTCTTGCGAACCAAACTATGCTGTAACTCTTTCTCTTTCTTTTCCTAGAATCTAAATGTTAAACAGATGCAGGAGCACAAAAGGACGACTAGAAGGAGAAAGGAAGAAATTCTCTCAGAACTTGGATGGAAAGAAATGCTGGAAAGCAGTCTATTTATAGGAAACTAAGTGGCTTTTCCGAACAGGTACTAAATAGATAGAAACCTATTCGGACAGATTCAATAGGTTCGGTTTGAATTTCAACAGGTAGAAAACCTGTTCGGGTGGAATTCAATAAGTATGAACCTGTTCGAGCCTGTTTGGGTGAGAAAAAATCTGGACCAAATTTATTTTAAATTTTGAAACCAAAATTAAAAAATAAAAAATGTTTTTGGCCCAAAAAGATAAGTATTGGGTCGGACAAGCCCAACCCAACCTCACACCACGCACCCGTGCCCAAGCCAACCCGACCGGATGAACGGCGGTGCGCACGTGTGGTTATTGTTTTGGGTCCAATGGGTCTAGCCCACTTTACCCATAACCTCACCCTTCCACAAACTTGGGTACCCCTTGGGGCCCATCATAAGTATCCCAAGCTAGTGTATATAAACTCATTCAAAACCTTAAGCCTCTCCAATGTGGGACAAGCACATTTCACAAATGTGTAGGAAACCCACCTAATGCCATTTCCACGAGCCCAAAAACGCGCGTTGAATTCTCATTCATCCGGAAATGGTTTTGAGCAACCAAATACATGATTTTATTCACTACGCGGCATTAAACATGAACCCAATTATAAACATTAAAAATAATGCTTGGGTCCTACCTTAATTAATGCTCAAAGTTAGCAAAAAATAAGATCATACAAAAGCCATTTTCCAACAATCCCTCACATGAATAGAAATCACGATAAAATGCAGACGAAGAAAGAGTACATTAAGAAGATACACCACATCGAGATAGATAGCTTTTGGCTTTGAACCTCCTCTAGTGCCTATTAGACTTACTAGTTAACTAGTGGATGCGGTCCCTTGAACTGTTCAGCTGTTTGTGTAAGCCAATACAATAGACTACACATAGTGCATCTACAGACATAGTTTAGTTGTTATAGTTGTGTTCATTTTGGCCCTGAACAATGCCTGGTAATTCATGAGTGCTCTAAAGAATTTAGCCTTCTCAATTCTCACAGAACCGGCCCAGTTCACACTCATATGGGTGATTTCTTATTAAGAGTATCCTGCCATACCCCATTTGGATGTCCAAGCTATAAGAATCATTAAAAGGAAAGCTTATCCTACTAACGCTGCAGGTATCACTCTTCTTATCATAGAAATAGGTAAGAGTAAACCTCCTTAGTGATACGTGAAGTCATCCATAATTCGGTTGTCCCTTTGAACCTAAATCTTGGGATCTCCAATCAACTAGGTTGGGTTGCCATTATGGCGACTTTTAAGTAACAGGCTTTAATCCCATTCCCCTTGATAAATGGTACACTTGCTTTCTGGCTAGCCCTTTAATCAATGGATCCGCAATATTCTCCCTTGACTTTACATATTCTATGGAAATTATTCCATATGATAGCAAATGCCTAACAGTATTATGTCTTTGATGAATGTGTCGAGACTTACCATTATACATATGATTTTGTGCCCGTCCTATTACTGCTTCACTATCACAGTGAATGCATATAGCTGGCACAGGTTTAGGCCACATTGGAATATCTTTTAAAAAATCACGAAGCCATTCTGCTTCTTCTCCTATTTTATCTAATGGGATAAACTCAGATTCCATTGTCAACCTAGCTATGTATGTTTGCTTGGAAAATTTCCAAGAGACTGCAGCACCTCCCAGGGTAAAGACGTATCCTCTAGTGGATTTTGAGTCTTTAGTATCCGATATCCAATTTGCATCGCTGTACCCCTTGAGTACTGCTAGATATTTGGTATAATGTAAGCCATAATTCTGCGTATGTCTTAGATACCTAAGTACCCTAATTATTACTTTCCAATGATCGAACCCTAGATTACTTGTGTACCTACTCAATTTGCTTACAACATAGGCTATATCTGGCCTAGTGCAATTCATTAAGTACAACAAGCTTCCGATTATCTGAGAGTACTCTAATTATGATATGTCTGTACCTATATTTTTTGACAAATGAAGACTAATGTCAACAGGTGTTCTAGCAGGACGGTTGTCATGCTTTCCAAATTTCTCCAGAATCTTCTTAACATAATGAGATTGAGATAAAGCATATCCTTCAAATGTTCTAGTAATTTTTATTCCTAGAATTACATCTGCTGCTCCCAGATCCTTCATGTCAAACTTTTTGTTCAACATTTTCTTTGTGGATTTAATCATGTCATTATTGCTTCCAATAATGAGCATGTCATCCACATAAAGACAAACCATGACATAGCCTTTGTCTGTGTGTTTAACATAGACACATTTGTTACATTCGTTTATCTTAAAGCCATCCGAAGTCATAACATGATCAAATTTTTCATGCCATTGTTTCGGTACTTGATTTAATCCATAAAGGGATTTGACAAGTTTACAAACCTTTTCCTCTTGGCCAGGAACTTGAAACCCTTCCGGTTGTTCCATATAGATTTCTTCATCTAACTCGCCATTCAAAAAAGATGTTTTAACATCCATTTGATGTATCTCCAGATTATACAAAGCTGCAATCACCATTAACATGCGAATAGATGTTATTCTTGTCACTGGTGAATAGGTGTCAAAATAATCAAGGCCTTCCTTCTGCTTGTATACCTTAACAACAAGCCTAGCCTTGTATTTATCTATTGAACCATATACTTTCATTTTTCTCTTGAATATCCATTTATATCCCAGAGGTTTACATCCTGGTGGAAGATCCACCAGTTCCCAAGTATGATTTTGCAATATTGATTCAATTTCACTATTCACAATCTCTTTCCACAATGGAGTTTCATGACTTAACATTGCTTCCTTGAAGTTTTGAGGCTCATTTTCTAACAGGTATGTCAGAAAATCTGGACCAAATGATTTGAAGATCCTAGCCAGCTTGCTACATCTAGGTTCATCTGCTTCATTATCATTTTGGTCTTCACTGCCACCCGTAGCAGTATCAAAAGTTCTTTTCTTTGAACTTCTCTCTTCAGTTTCCTTGCAAGGAAAAATGTGTTCGAAAAACAACGCATTCCTTGACTCAATAATAGTGTTTACATGCATATTAGGATTTTCAGATCTATGAACTAAAAATCTATAGGCATTACTATTATTTGCATAACCAATGAACACACAATTAACGGGTTTTGGTCCTATCTTAGTCGTTTTGGGACTGGGGACTGCCACCTTGGCCAAACACCCTCACACTTTGAGTAATTGTAGGTAGGTCGTCGACCTTTCCATAATTCATAAGGTGTTTGATTAAGTTTCTTGTGGGATACCTTGTTAAGGATAAAGTTAGCAGACAAAATCACCTCCCCCCACAAGTTCTGAGGCAACCTTGAACTAATCAACATGGCATTCATCATCTCTTTAAGAATTCGATTCTTTCTCTCAGCAACTCCATTTGACTGAGGAGAATAGGGTGTAGTGGTTTGGTGAATAATGCCATGTTCAGAACAAAATTCCTGAAATGGTGCATTATACTCACCACCTCTATCACTCCTCACTATTTTAATAGTTTTGCCAAGTTGATTTTCAACCTCAAGTTTACATTGCTTAAAAGCTTCTAAGGCTTCGTCTTTACTTCTCAATAAGTAAACATAGCAATATCGAGTGCAATCATCAATAAAAGTAATAAAGTACTTTTTACCTCCTCTAGTTTGAACAAATTTTAAATCACAAATATCTATGTGAATTAAATTTAGAGGTTCAGTACTTCTTTATACTTTATTAAATGATGCCTTAGTAAGTTTTACCTCCACACAAATCTCACATTTATGATTAGAATCAAACTCTAAGTTTGGCAAACATTCTAAAGAAACAAGTCTACGCAAAAAATTAAAATTAACATGTCCTAATCTACTATGCCATAAAAAAGAAGACTCAGCAATATAAACAGAAGAGGTGATCTTATTATTAAAAGATAAATTAGGTACAACAGTTAGTATATTGAGCTTAAAAAGCCCATCACTCATGTAACCTCGCCCCACATACATTCTACTCTTGGAGAGTACAACCTTGTCAGATTCAAAGACTAATTTAAACCCATTCTTGATCAACAATGACCCAGAATTTAAAGTCTTGTGAATCTCTGGCACATGAAGTACATTGTTGAGCGTGAGTTCTTTCCCCGAGGTCATTTTTAGCACGATCTTTCCTTGTCCTTCTACAGTTGAAGTGGAGGAGTTTCCCATAAAAAGTTGTTTACCACTTTGTAGGTTGTGAACATCTTCTTATCTGCACAGATATGGTGGGTTGCTCCAGTATCCACCCACCACTCCTTGGGATTGCCCACCAAATTTGCTTCACAGACTATTGCAGCAAAATTATGTCCGCCACTCCATTAGAAAGATAAAAATCCTTGGCAATGTTGGCTTGTGCTGGCTTTTTGCTTGAACTCCCTCTATCCTTGCGAACATGACAATCCTTAGCGCGATGCCCATCTTTGCCGCACATAAAACACTTGCCTTTGAACCTCTTGTTGAACCCGTTGTTGATCCCTTTGTTGATCTTACTAGTGGATCCTTGTTTGGGACCATTGCCATCATGTTTTTGCTTCTTGTTGTTGAACTTTGACCCTTGTTCATGTTCCACAACATTTGCTTTAGCTTGCATGACATGGTTTCCTAACTTCTTGTCGGAACCACGGTTGTCCTCCTCAATTCTAAGCCGCACTATCAGTTCCTCCAATTTCATCTCCTTGCGCTTATGTTTTAGATAATTCTTGAATTCTTTCCAGGATGGTGGCCATTTTTCAATGATTGCCACTACTTGGAAAGATTCATTGAGAACCATCCCTTCCGCATGTATGTCATGGAGAATTAACTGGAGATCTTGAACCTGGCTAATAACCATTTTGGAATCTAACATTTTAAAATCCAAAAAACGGCCGACAACAAATTTCTTTGTACCGGCATCCTTTGTCTTATACTTATGATCTAGAGATTCCCACGGTTCTTTAGCAGTGCTTTTGACACTATACACATTGTATAGTGTATAATCCAACCCATTAAGGATATAATTCTGACACAGAAAATCACCATATTTCCAAGCATCGACTCTGGCAACCACTTGCCAGTCAATTTCTCCTTCGTTCAATGCTAGTGCCTTTTCATAAGTGAAGCGAGCCAAATTCAATGTCGTAAGATAAAACATTATTTTTTGTTTCCATCTTTTAAAATCATTCCCATCGAATTTTTCTGACTTCTCCCCATGATTTACCGGTACTGCTAGAGTCATCACTAGCACAACAGGTGTGGGGGTTGGAGTAATAACAATCTCAATATTGTTGGTTGTCATATTTCTGACGAAATAAAAATGCACCAATTACAAATTTATACACAATTTAAATTACACACAAAATATACAGAATAATATTTTGTAACAAAATTCCAATGATAAACAATATATGACTACTATGTTATCAAAGAAATCATTAAACAATATATTAATACTATTTAAGAAATTAAACAGTATATGACTACTATTTAATTTCTCAAAACAAAATATTCGTCTTAAAAACAAAAGAAATCTACTTTAAGATTGTTATAACCATAGTGGATGCGGTGTAAATTAAATGTGTAAATAAAATAAACAACAATATAAAATAATTCAAAAAATAATTATATAAATTAAATTCTGAATTAAATGCTTACAGAAATTAAAGTCGAGACTTGTGTTGGACACAATCTCCTTAAAGTAGATTTCGCCCTCGCTCTGGTGCTTCGAGTTTTAACAGCGTCTACTTCCCAGGATGCAATGACTACTACTTGATTTGCAGCACTACAAAATCAAGTCTTGCGAACCAAACTATGTTGTAACTCTTTCTCTTTCTTTTCCTAGAAACTAAATGTTAAACAGATGCAAAGCACAAGAGGATGACTAAAAGGAGAAAAGAAGAAATTCTCTCAAAATTTGGATGGAAAGAAATACTGGAAAATAGTTTATTTATAGGAAACTAAGTGGCTTTTCCAAACAGGTACTAAACAGATAGAAACCTATTCGGACAGATTCAATAGGTTCGGTTTGAATTTCAATAGGTAGAAAACTTGTTCGGGTGGAATCCAATAGGTATGAACAAGACCAAATTTATTTTAAATTTTCAAACCAAAATTAAAAAATAAAAATTTTTTTTGGCCCAACAAGATAAGTATTGGGCCAGACAAGCCCAATCCAACCTCACACCATGTACCCGAGCCCAAGCCCAACCGACCGCGGTGGCCCACGCGTGGTTATTGTTTTGGGTTCATAACCTCACCCTTCCACAAACTTTGGTACCCTTTGGGGCCCAATCTAAGTATCCCAAGCTAGTGTATATAAACCCATTCAAAACCTTAAGCCTTTCCAACGTGAGACAAGCACATTTCACAATTGTGTAGAAAACCCACCTAATGCCATTTCCACAAACCTAAAAATGCACGTTGAATTCTTATTCATCCGGAAATGGTTTTGAGCAACCAAATACACGGTTTTATTCACTACACGACATTAAACATGAATCCAATTATAAACGTTAAAAATAACACTTGAATCCCACCTTAATTAATGCTCAAAGTTAGCAAAAAATAAGGTTATACAAAAGCCATTTTCCAACATAAATTACATTTCTAACTTTCGAAGTGTCAAAATAACCATCAAATTTAAAAAGCAAAATATTTTGAAAAAATTCAAAAAATATTCACTAAAGACAAATTTTTTTTTTTGTCTTTAGTGGAATTTTTTAAAATTATTTTCTTTTATTTAATTTCTGGTCCGTCTAGTTGAAAAAAACTTAAAAGTGTAATTTTTTTACTAAAAAAAAAAAAGACTAAAAAAGTCAATTCCAAACAATAAATTATATAAAAATCTTGGGTAAATTACACTTTGCACCCTTGCACTTTGCACAAAATCTCACTTTGGCCCCTACACATGAAAGCATGACAGTCAATCGCTGCACTTCTAGTCAAATCCCACTTTGGTCCCTGCACATGAAATTGTGATAGTCAACCCCCTGTATTTTTGGTCAAATTTCACTTTGGTCCCTATACAAGTGTCAACATCCCATTTATGTTACTCCATTATTTAAATCTTTAATAGAATCTAATTATGTAATAAGAATGCGATTACGACATGAGGGTAATAAAGAAAAATTATCTATATTTTTCACCAATACACACTTTATCCCAAAATTTACATCAAAATATAACTGTATTAGGCTAAAACAAAATTCAGATTGTGAACAATTAAGAAGATGAACTAGGGTTTTGCATAAATTGAAATCACGAAATTCTGTTTTTCACAATAACATTGTCTTCTGTCTATTGATCTTTCTTTCTTTTTGATTTCTTTGTCTCGTTTTTTTTTTAAAATTTCAAAAGCTCTACTTTCTTGCCTTTTCATCCCATTTTTTAACCATACGAACATTTATATATATATATATATATATTATTATATAACTCTCATGAGTTTATCATGTAGGACAAAGTATATTGGTGGGAAACATAGATGATTTTTTCCTCTCTTACCCTCAGTTCGTAATCACATTTTTGTTACATTACTGGATTTTGTTAAAGATTTAAAAATGAAGTTACAAAAAAGGGACATTGATACTTGTGTAGGGACCAAAGTGGGATTTGAGTGAAAGTGTAGGGTTGGCTGTCACGATTTCATGTGTAGAGACCAAAATGGGATTTGACCAAAAGTGCAAGGGGTTAACTATCATGATTTCATGTGTAAGGACCACAGTGAGATTTGGTACAAAGTGCAGGGGTACAAAGTGTAATTTATCCAAAAATCTGTGTGATTTTTTACCTTTGTTTATGGTAGAAACTTTCAATTAATTAATCTTATCATTTAGTACAATGTATTATAAATAAATTATGGATGTAATAATTGATAAATCACATATTTAATTAAGTTCAAGTATTTTTATATTCCATGAGAGTTAAAGTACCTACACGAATTACTCCATAGTGGCTTGCTCATGTTTAATTATTTAGCCCCGTTTGGTGACTTTAGTTTTTAGTACAAAAGTCAAAAATTTATTAAAAGTTCTCAAATTATTTTTTCTATTTTTTTTATACATATTTTCATAAGAAGTCAAAAAATTAATTAAAATAGTCAATTTTGAAATAAGACTTCAATCGCTTTTGTTGTCGAGACTAGAAATTGAACCTATTAGCTGAGAGCAGACTAAACTGCACATTTTAAAATAAATAAAACATTAAAGAAAAGGAAATTAGAAACTAACAATGACTACTTCACACTATAACAAATTAAGATTTTTGAGATAAAAATTTAGCGACGAAACCATTTTTTAAGGATGAAATATCTTAATTATAAAATTATTATTGTTGTATTTGTAAGACAAAATTGGACATTTTTTAATGAATTATTATTGTTTCGGAGCCAAAATTTTAATCTTAAAAATAAACCTTTTGGGGTGAAATTGTTTTTATCTCTAAAAATGTATTTATTAGTGACATCTTTCAATTTTGTTGGTAGAGATATTTTTTTTAAAATAAATTATATTTTGGCCTCCTTATGTTTAGGCGTTTTCCCACTTCAGCCCTTTAAATTTATTTTTTCTCACTTCAACCCTTAATGTTATTAAAATTTTTCCAATTTACTCCAAATCCTAACTTCCATCCAAATCTAAACAAAAAATGCCAGGTAGTGCCATGTGGCATAAAAAAAAATATTTTTAATACATAATCCAAAACCCAAATCCAACATCTAAACCCAAACCCAAACTCGAATACCTAGAACTCAAACAAAATCCCCCCTCTCTCTCATCTGCAAATTCAGCAAACCCTAACCCCAAACTATCATTATGTTTTCTCAAGGTTCTAAAGCAATGAGTGAGAGAGAGAGAGAGAGATAGGATGGGGGTATTTTTTTTTTGGGTTTGGATTTTGGGTTATGTATTATAAATAACGTTTTAATGTCGTGGCTGCCACGTGGCATTTTCTATTTAGATTTGGATGGAAGTTAGGGTTGGAGTAAATTTGGAAAGTTTAGTAGCATTAAGGGTTAAAGTGGAAAAAAAATAAACTTAAAAGACCAGAATGAGAAAATGCCTAAACGTAAGGGGGGCAAAGTGTCATTATTGCATTTTTAAGATAAAATTGGACATTTTGTAATGAATTATTATTCTTGTAACGCCCTCAAAATAATAACATTAAACCCATCCATATAGGGACATGCATTGATACATAAAGGTCCACATTCATTTATTCATCAGGGTATTTCATTACAACAGTATTACATGTTTACAACACAAAAGCAAATGCCCTACGGGCTTACAGCTTTCCTAGTTAACACTTGGTTACAAAAGAGAGTGCTATCTCAATTACACCTTAAGCCCTTGGCTTGAAACTATATGTAATACAATCAAGGAAAATAAGACAGCCAAAGTATGTCCGCCTCTAGCCTCCCAAGCTATGTCCTTAGAGGTGGCATGCTACCTGTACCTGAAAATGATGTCCCCATATAGGGTGAGCCACAGCCCAGTAGAAATATACTAAACCAAATATGAACAATGAATAAAGCTATAGCATTCAATAGATGGTTAACCAAGATAATCAATTACAACA